>WKFP01014321.1:50140-115140 GCA_011057875.1 Pterocles orientalis | reverse complement strand
CTTCTCTGGGCAACCTGGGCCACTGCCTCACCACCCACACAGGGAAAAATTTCTTCCTAATGTCTCATCTAAATCTCCCCTCTTTCAGCTTATACCCGTTACCCCTCATCCTATCACTCCACTCCCTGATACAGTGCCTCCCCATCTCTCCTGTAGCCCCCTTCAGGTACTGAGAGGCTGCTATTAAGTCTCCTCGGAGCCTTCTCTTCTCCAGGCAGTCCAGCTGGTGGAAAGGCACTAGTCTAACCAATTAAATTACTCAGGCATTTTCTAGTACCAATCCTTATTTGCAGGCTTGCATTATAAAAAAAACCAAACAAACCCACCACACAAAAACAAAAACACAAACACCACCACAAAACAACAAAAACCAAACAAAACCAAACCGAACCAAACCACCAAAACAAAACAACCCACCAAACAAACAAGAAAAAACCAGCACCAAAACAAACTGACAAGGCTTTCTGGAGCACTTTAGACTGCCCTTTCTTTTTGAGACAGTCACAACTTTTAAGATCCTGATAAATTTAAGGGCTTGTTTCTGCTCCCTTAACATGTGAGGCCCCTGCTGGTGTGAGATTTATCCACCACTATTTCCAAGATCAGATTGAACTGTATTTCTAGACAATAGTCTTTTATAGCAGTGGCACATTTCTTGTGTGGTTATTCTGTTTCATTTTCCTTTTTTAAGGGCAATGTTGGACTCTGTTATGACAAACTCCTGGCATTTTGCTTGAGTTCAATCAAGGTGGGCCAGAGCATGAAGCTTTGGAAAAAGCCCAAGACACCAGTCCCCCTCCAGAGCAAAAAAAGCTGTGCTTTTTCCATGATTAATTCTCCTAAGGGCTGTGATATTTTTGGTTACTTGTCTCCTTTGTTCCTGATGATACTATCTACGTATTTCCTAGTCTACCCACCAAAATAGTCTCTGACCTAGTCAGATCACACAATGATATACTGGAAAAAAGCACTGATAGGTGCTTTTATATACGATCCAATTCTCTGATCCTGATTTTTTAAGAAAACATAAATGTTTCTGCTTTTCCTGTTTCCTCTTTCTGCATTTCAGCCGTTGCCAAATTCAACTTCCAGAGAGAAGAGACTGAAAAAGACTAAACCATTCCCTGCTTCAAAAAGCTAACTATAGCATCAGTTCATTTGCATTGCAGCAACTACCCATCTCTATTTGGAAACACTCTTTCTCTAAAAAAAAAAAAAAAAAAAAAAAGCTCTCTTTGAAGAGGAAGCACACAAGATAGAACAAACCTTTGTCAGCCATGAAGTCGAGTTGTCTCAATGAGTAGCAATAAAGAGTAGAGACTGTTTCTGCATCTTCTTTCCCAGATTGGCCACCTTCTTATGAACAGTTCCACCAAAGCAGCAGATTTATAGCAGAGTACATGTATCTATATGGGAACACCAATTATTTTCTATATAATTTTCTAGAATCAGTGCCATGGAGGAAGGAAATTGTATGTGTATTACTCCAAAAGATAACATTTCTCTTCACATTAAGGGAGCTGCTGCAACAGGCTTTTTGTGGAGCACTTGGTGTATCAAATAGCTGATTAACTGTCAGCTGCACCACCCAATTTACTTTAAGTGAATGTATCAGTATACAACTGTATGAATGCATATTGACAAATGACTGATTCTTTGTAGCCCTGCTGAATAGCAAAGGCTGTCATAACAAATTGCGGCTGTTCAGGAACAGGTATCTGGAAAAAGCTGACACGGACAACACTTGCGACTATTGCCCAGAACTTTACATGACAGAAGCAAAACACTATTGTTTCCTTAACATTCTTAGTTCTGCCATCCGTCACTAGGAATTCTTTTGCCATTCACATGGACATAATGAGCCGTTCTGTAGAATTTCAGTAGTATTTAAAACCTGCATGCATTAGTGTCTGCTCATTATAAAACATTTGCTTATGCACAGTTGTAGCACTGAGATATGGCTGTGCTGCCCGTGTACCATGTCACATTGCAACCTCATAACTCCAGTAGCTGTGACTGTTCTGAAGGAAAAGAGATCTGTAAAGTGTTACATTAAATTTCCTTGATTTTGCTCAGGAAAAATGTGACCTAATCTTCCTTACTTCCAAACAAATGTCATATTTCAATTGAGGGAATGCTGGTGATAGTCTGTACCTTTTATGAAATTGAACAAGGACAGTATTTCATTCCCCTCTATCCAGAAGAATGATGAGCTAGGTTTGACTAGATCAGTTAAAAAGGTCATATCTCTGTTTCCTCGGTACAAAATAAATAGATAGCTATAAAAAAATGTAACACTTATCCCCCTTGTTGTCACTCACAACTGACGATTAAATAATGCAAGGGGTTACCACAGAAATAGAAATCCAGCTTATTCACCGAGTTCCTGTAACAGCAGCTTTAATTACATTAAAGAGCCATTCCAATATTGAGAAGTGTGCTGCCTAATTGCATACTGACACTGTTGACTTAATGGGCTTAGTACTGATTGTAGACTAGCCATTATACCTGTGCACATTCACACCAGCCAGAGTACCCAGCCTCCTGCTTTCCATTTTGCTGAAGAACCCTTCTCCTGCTTCTGAAAGATGAAAGCCTCCTGCATCCCAACCATTGTGATGACGGGGAGGTTAAAATGCAGCAGATGACAATGGGTCCAATTCTGACAGAACACAAAGGTCTTTGTGCAGTGTTTGCATCCTTTCAAACACGAAAGGGAGAGACAAAGCCTGGGGAGACCTGACCATGTGGTCTGCTCACAAGCAGCCCACATAGAAGTTTCACCCCACTGGGAATCACAAGCCTACAGTAAGGCTCCTTTAAAAGTAATACACATAAATCTAACTGCACTCCTTGTTTGAAATGAGTAAGCCCCTTCTTTGGCATTTTCCCAACTGAAAATAGAGAAATTAAATCAGCCTGCTGCCCTTTTTTTTTTTTCCCTTTCTTCTCTCATATCAGGCACAGAGACAGATCCTTCATGCCACGTAAAATGTTGCCGATAGCCTAGCTTAAGTACAACCCCTCCAAGCACACCTTATCTTTCTGCTGGTTCCTATCAGAGTCTATGGGAGCGTTGCTCCCTTGGGTCTCTCTATCGCTCCTCTCGAGCCCATTAGCAGCACTGATATCAGGCCTCCCCTTCCTCTGCTCCCTTGCTCTTTCTCCCAGCAACCCCACAGGTAACTGAGATGGATGCATTTACAAGGCTTCTATATAAACCAGCTCCATGCATGCTTGATTCATGACTTCCTAATTTATTACTAGAATTAAAAGCCCAATTTCTTTCACCTAGTAGTGCCCTCTTAGTATTCTCAGGTAAAGGAAATCTCTTTCCTCTGCAGACTCCTTCCTAAGCAGAGTTTTCCCCCAGGTCTTCAGTCTTGTTTTCCCATGCTCCAGCTCTCCATCACACTTTTCCTAACCTCATGAGTCTTTCACTTCCCCCAAAATCATCTCTAATTGGCAATTTTCTTTTTTCTCCTCCTGTCCCTCCTCACACATGCTTAAATATTTGAGGACAATGTCTCTGATAAACAGAACTGTTGCACGTCCCAACATGTTAACTCACTTTTTATATCCAACTGTAAGCATTGCTCCCTTAGAAATACAGATACGTGCCCCCTCCCAATAAAATAAATTCTCTAAATCACATACTATTTAGAGAATATGCAGAACCTGAAAGTAATAAATCAAAGCCTTCTTGAACTACCATTCATAAGTATAAAGATATTTTGAGAGATTTTTCCTAATTTTCCTTAAAAGGTAGATATTCACCAACTTCCACAAATACATTGTACAGCTGATGCATTCACAGGAAGAGAAGTCTTGCACAGTTGCAATAAATATTTGCTTACAAAAAGGTATATGCCAAACCCACCGAAGGGTCACAGTGAAATCGGATTTGCCTTTCCTTTTTGAGCTCTCCTGTCATTTAGTCATGAAGGAAAAAGACCAGGATACAATTTTAAAAGGTCAGTTACTCATGAGCAAACGGCTGATGACAGTCCACAGAAACAGCCGAGAAACACCCCATGGGCTGAAATGTGCTTTGTTAAGTTTCTGAGTGCTTCCAAACAAAAACTGTGTTTAAAATGCATTCTGATGCTTTATAAGCAGCAGGAGTTACATTCGACAATTATATATTCACTATTAATTAACTCATTTGTTCATTGGTGCTTATTTGCTATTCCATATTCTTCAGACACGTGCTAATGTGTGCACAGGGCAAGATTGTGACATCATGAAACAACCACAGATATTATTGTGACAGTTAAGTGCTTAAGACCAAGATAAGAGAAAACAATGTTTTAAAGACATTATTTCTTTCTTTTTTTCTCCAGATCAGTTTATGGTCCTTCTCCTTCCCTTGCCAACATGCATAGTCTTCCTTTGTAGCATCATTAAAGCTATGTAGATACTCCACCTTCACACACTTGAATCTCTTTTTAAAGTTTATCTTGTTCTTAAAAATGTCTTGAATTTGGAATGCTTGATTTTAGAGCAATTAGAGTGTGTCTGTAATGTATGTTTATTTCAAATAATTTATACATTCTCGTTAAACACTATTTTAACATAGCTTCTGTCTAGGTATGTGCATGCCTGTAAAGCTAAATATTTCCTGCAGTAAGACTGACAACACCACAACCTACTATTTCTACTAGTTTCACATCAAAGTAGCAAAAATAAGCCATTTTTAATTTAAATGCAATTTTCCTTGACAAATAGGAAAAAAACTTTTTACTCATTTTAGCCCCTCTGGAGCAGTATAACGCAGTCACAGAGTATTTGCGATCTGGGTTTCCATCAATTCTGCTTCATGTGATTCAACAGGTCTTCATTTCCTCCCTCCCGTCCCACCACAGCCACACGCCCACCTGAACAATCTTCCTGTACCTACCCACCCGTCACACTTCTCCCTACTTCTGTCTATCCAGATGCAAATTCGTATATCCACGTGTAATTTAATTTCCCCTTCTAGGAGCCATTGCTGCCGTAGGTCAATGTTATATTTCAGACATCAGCAGCCCCCTGTATTCTAAAAAAAAAAAGGCAGGTAGGAGTAATTCTCTCATCTCTCTGGTGACAGTGGGGAAAATTTGGCCCCTTTTTGACACACCAAGATGGAAGCTGCTCTCCAAATGCCATTGACTCATCAAGATGAAAGCAAGTCATCCGGCATTTGGAAAGAAGGTATTTGTACAGAGGCGTGGGGTATATTTCCTCCAGGTACTGAAATTCCTAGTGACGATGCGCTGGTCAGTCGGTAGTCACCCCCCATCCTCTGGGTCCTTAAACCCAGCCAGTACTATCTTCAAAACAAAACTCAACCAGTTTGATGTCTTCAAAAAAATGTTAGGGTGACAAGCATTTTCATTTTGATGTTGGCAAAACACTAAAGCCTCTGAAATTATTTTGAGGAGGCGAGTTTCTTCTGTGAAGAACTGGAAAGAAACCACGCAAAATGTCTTAGTGACATGAGAGACCTTGAAACCCTGATTTCCCCAGTCCCATTTGAGGGCTCTGGCTGGTTCTCTCCAACCAGAAAGTTTAGCAAATCCAGGGTTAATTCTTTCCCTAGACAGTTGTCACCAAAACTAGTTATTTTCCTGAAAATAAATCTAATTTTAATGTTTCTTTATTTTCTGACTAGAAGGATTTTTCCAAAAAAGTTTCCCCACACATTTCTGTTACTAACCTCACTCCATTGCAGGCAGTGGTCATTGGCTGGTTCCCTTGCTCTGGCACCCACCAGATAACTTTGTTCGAAAGCATTCAAAAACTCAAGTGCATCATTATACTTGTGAGTTTTATGTCATTATTTAACCCTATCACATAAGCAGAGATTGCTAGCATTTAAATATTTTCTAAATTAAGGATATTGTCTGCAGGCTTATTTCTCATGAGCAATGCTAACACTAGAAAATAAATAAATAAATGAATCCTACAGTATTAAGGGAGAGGGAAGAAATATTTAAAGATTTATGCCAAAAAGCTTGAAATGATTTGGCCTGCAGGATCTGTTTAATATGAAAAACATTTCTGCACAGATATATGCATACTTTTTCGTATATATACAGAAAAATAGCACAATCTTCAAGAAGCATACAGCATCTGACTTTCAATAGCTCCAGTCTTTTTTTTAAGAATAAAATAAAAGCTACTCAAAGCCCTGGGTCATGCCTTCATTTACCCATTTCACATGCATTTTTTGAGGAAATAAAGAATTGCACTGGCCTAATCCAATCTCTTTGAAGTAATTTTTTTGAGTTGCAACAGACCTTAAATCAGGCTTTTGTTTGTTTAGAGTACTTTTCTCCCTTTTTTTTTTTTAATAATAATTCTTCCTAATGCCAGTTCACCATACTGGAACTATTCTGAACAGGTAAAGAACCTCTTTTTGTCATCAAAATCTACTTTTTTTCCATTATTGTACAAAATATTTCTATTTTGCATGAGATGCCAAAGATTAAACAGAACTGAAGAGAAACTGCTGAAGATTTTTGAATTATAAAACCCAGGTTGGTTGACTTATGCTTTCCATGTAAAGCCTCAATGTCTGGATATCCATCACGTTGGAGGAAGAAGCTGGAAAATTTATAATAAGCATCAGATATTCAAAAGTTAGAGCAGAGAACCTTGCTTCAGGACTCATGAGGACATCGGTGACTCACTATATGACAGGGAACAATTAACATCTCTGCTGCAGCCTACTTCATTGGTAAGACCAACTGTAATATGTTACCTGTGCTGGGAATTTGAGAAGGTTGGAGCTGCAACTTGATTGTTTTTACAATTTATACAAATACACATGGTTTCTAAACATACAGTCCTTTGTCGTCCCCCCACAAATTAATGCATATCTAGAATAAAAAGAAAAAAATTCAAAAAGTGTCACCAGCCCTGCAAAAACCCTCACACTTAGACTACAAGACACTTAAGAAAGATGTAAAAAAAGCCAGAGGTGTTCATTGCAGTGCTCTGAAGATCAGGATGGTCAATTTAAACAAGAAAATGCTTACGGGCATGCTGTCATGCCCCTTCCACAGCCCTGGGCAGATGAGTTGGAGGCTGCCAGCACGCCAACCCCAACTCAGCTTTGACACCAGGTTTGTGCAGTACTTTAAGATCCACATTTGGAAAGGGGAGCTGTGTATCCACAACACTTGCACTAAAAGTACCAGAGGTAAATCCAGGTCCCTTTAGCTTCAGAACTATGTAGTGTGGCAGTTGCTACAGAAACTAGTTGTATTTTATTATTTTTAAATACTTTTGTCAATAAGCACACACAGTATATTGCATGTCTCAGCTGCCAGAATGACTTATGCCCTCTTTGCTTCGACATGAATACCTGTATTTATGCAGAAATGGAAAGGCTGCTTATTTCTTATATGACTGACTGTGCTCCTTTTCAGCATAATATGCTCTTATGAACAGTCAGGTGAAAACAACCCACTCACCTGCGCGATAATAAATTAACCTGTGTGACTCAGAGAGGAAGTAAAGGGGGGGAGGGAAGGGGAGCAAGAATTAAAGTTTTGAGTGGTTCTGCTGAAATTCAAGCCATATAATCCCCACGCACCCATGCATATAAAAAAAAAGGCTCTGGAGGAGTAGAGATTCTATAGAAAAGAAAATTTTAAGACCCGGCTGGCCTTTGGTTATGTAAAGAAATGAAGATTGAGAAGCTGCACTGGCATTTCATTTCTGGAGAGCAGAGGATGCTAGTGAGTCATTCCCCATTGCTATGCCAGCATACCTTTTCTACACAAGTTTTCATTAAGGTTAAAAACAAATGAGAAAGCAATGCATTTCTGCTTTCATCAACGTGTTGCTGACAAGTAGCGTGACTAAGTGACCTGCCATGGCAGCCCCAGCCAAAGTGTTCTCATCCGGATAGCTCAAGAGCAAGTATTTCTCAAGTGAAATTCTGAAAAGACATGCTATATAGAAATGAAATTGGGTTTTACTCTTGTGCTGCAAAAGCCCATAGAGCCTACATTCACAGTTATTCATGTTATATAAAAGAAAGCCTGAATTACCACACACAATAGAATATAAATGACAAATCTAAGAAACCAATACAGTATATGATGAATTAAGTGTGGAGATAAAAACAGACACAGCATAATCAGTACCTGCCTCTGGTAATGATAAAATTTGATCAAGAAAGAATAAGTCTGTATGCAGAATATTACTCAGAGCTCAAACGGGAATGTTAGTCAGAAACTAAAACTTCCTTAGCAAAGTATTTATGTACAGCCCCGAAAAGCTATAGAGGATTAGCAAGGACATTTTTTGCTGAGCTCCAAGTCCTGCAGTTAACACCTTTCAGGTAACATCTCACGTTAATTCTTGCTCACAAAAGACATCGGTGCCCTCAGACCCACAGGTAACACTGATCTTTCTAAGAGCCTTTTTGGGTTTCTTTCAAATTCCTGTCCACATCATGCTTCAGAGTGATCAGGCAGACACAAACCCTCCCGCAGACCTCACCCAGCACCTAAGGAAAGCTCAGCTGAACACCATCCATGCAATGAGAGCTCTTCCCCATGCCTTGGAACTACCCCAGAAGATGATCCCGAGCTTCACACCTATCTTATCCTGAGTGCTGGCCTCCTACCTGGGAGCAGCCACGGATGTCCCATCCTCAAAGAAACTCATCCCAGACACACCACATCTGCCAAGTGCAAGAACAGCTGACCCTAAGCGAAAGACACCTTCCTGCACACAGTCTCAAACAGATGGAGCATCTGTGAGAGCCAGATCGCCGACCAAGTGGGAAAACACGGGTAGTGACAGCACCGATACCTTTCTGCGGAGTAATTCAGCATCCAACAGCCAGGAAACATGAGCGTTTGACCCTCCAGTTGGTGAGGCTGGAGAGTTCTTACCCAGGCTGTTCCAGGAGCGGGATATTGCTTCCATTTTACTCAGCAGCAGCAAAATCACACAACAGCAGAATTCAGAGCACTGTTGGTGTTTTACCTTTTTTTAAATAAAAAACTATTGCCCTTTTCATTGCCTTTTGTGTGCTCCTAGGTCCTGATCTAGAAGGTTGTCTCCAGCCACAGGAGAGTCTGTGCTTGTTAAATCTGGCTTTGTCTTCTAACGAATGCACTTGTAATGCTGGGTTTTACAACACAGGCATCTGTCCTTGAAGGAAAGAGACAAATAGAGATCAACCTTTTTATTCCCCCCCCCCATAGCTCTCTGAACAGTTTTTATCTAGTAACAACCCACAGTAAAACACCTGGTAGCTAACGAACTAGGTTTGCACTAATTATGTATGAAAGCCAAAGACGTCATTCTCGTGTTACTAATCTTGTGAGCCATCTAACTCCAAAATGCAACATGAACAGGACCTCTTAGCAAAAGAACAGCTCTTCACTGCTAGATAAAACCTGTATTGTAAAACCACTGTACCTTCATAAAGGTTAAATTTAGTTAACTAATTAGTCCTAGTAAAAAACACATCTATTAGCTCGATTTCTCTTCTCTGTTACACAAAGATAAGGAAGCCTCCAGTGACTTCTGCAGAAGTCTCTAGCAGAATTTGGTCAACCCCATAAAAGCTTCTGCATGTATAGTGTGTATTGAGGAAGCAAATGGCAGCAAGCTGAAAAATGGGTAGGATTTGCTTCCCCATCCCCAAATCAGCTTGTTGGCTGCAGTCTGCACCATGTGAGGACATCTAAGAAATTGAGTAAGGCTGAAAATCCATGCCATTTAAGTGCACAAAAATATGCATCTTTCACTTAGCTGCCAGATCTCTAAAAATGGGTTATTTATGTTCATTCCTGCACCTCAATATTAACACATTTTGTTTTGTGTTAGGTTAGCCCAACACACCACAAACCCTAATCTCAGACATCTAAGGAAGTGGAGTTAGAAGGTTCTTAATTATACAGATACTTGTGCACAAATCCACAACTAGTGTATCCACAGTGAATAGCTAACTTTTTGTAATCACATCCGCAAATCACTAAGTTGTCCATCTATTTCTTTTCTACCTTTGTTACAGAGCTGATAGAGTTACAGACAGGAGAAAAGAGTGATGGAACCTCATCTTCTTCCCAAACACTTCAGCACAGTGCAGAGCAGAGCAAGTCATGTTTGGAGATAAGAATCTTAACACTGTTCTCCACAATCTATTGTCCAACTGAGTCCGCATTTTTCCTATTCAAAAGTGATCCAAAGATGTCCCTTCTATGAGCATTGCTGTTCAAGGTGCAATTCCCATCTCACTGTACTGGCAGCGCATCTCTTTACATGCTCCATAAAGACAACAGCCAAGGAACCACAGTGAGGAAACACTGTTCTAGGTGGGGCAGAGGGAGAGAGGCAGAAAGGAGAAAGCAAGGATGAAGAGGAAACTTCAAAGGAAAAACATTTCCCACCACTGGAATGGCCAAGGACAGAGGAAAGGATTGTTTTTCTCCCACATGCTGTGTGAGGAATACAGATCCTGTGGCAGTTCCTGGTCTTCTGAAGCTTTGAAGTGTGTCACAGAAAACTGTGATCCCTGGTATAAGGCAGAACGACTGTTTCAGAGCTGTTACAGGATTACTTGCAATTGCAGTGGACTGCAGTCAGTGAGGTGATTCCAGTTCTTAGTGCTACAGTCCATACACGCTTAGCTCACCTTGAATTCTTCTCTAATGGATACGTAATTAGTATTTTACTTCTCTCAGGAGGAGTGTTTCTCCTCTTGCTCTTATTAGAGCTAGCATTTAATGTTCCCCACTAAAACCCACAAAAAGAAAATTCACTGTCCAAAGGTTGTCTCCCAGCCAGCAGGAGAGCCACACAGCTAAAAAAACCTCAAAGTCATGCACAGACTGCAGACACTAGCAGACATGTACACACACACATATACCCCTACACTCTCTATAAATCTGTATTTACATATGCACATTCTCAATCTACTGTGATAGCATCTACCCTGTCCAGGAGCAGTCACAGGATGCTCAGCAGATGCTCCATCTGATATGCTGGATGCATGGCCTCAGACCGGACTCAACCATTTAGTTGGTCAAGATGGCACACACTACAAATGCGTGTAATCCAGTCAATCAGCATCCATCCCAGCAGCATGCATGCGGTAGCCATGTTTCTTCATCCTAAAGCATTTCCCATAAACAAGCAGAGAAGCGTCTAACTGGAGTAATACTTACAAAGAAATAAAACATCCTCTTTGATACACAGACTCTTTTATCACTCCTTTTTCTTCCCTCCACTCCAGGCCCATTTCCACCACCAGCCAACTCACCTGTATCTCAGCCTGGGTCATTTGTGGGTCCTCCTCCATGAAACATCCTCTTTCCAAGAAGGACAGGGCAGGTAGGATCACACTGTCTGGCCATAGAGGGAGTTTCTGACCGATACTTGCTGTGTCTTTATTGTGTCATGCAGGAAAATGAGAGCCAATACAAGGAAGAGGAGTCTTGATGCAAGGCTCAGGATGGGAAAGTCTGTCTGCGCACTCCACCATTGTCACAGGCTGGGGTCAGACCAAGGCTCAGCAAGTCCCTAACTCAGGGCTCCCTGGCATCATGGTGCTCCTAAGATGGTGGGATGGACCTGCCCCTTCCATGCAGGGTTATTTGCAAAATAGGCCCTTCATGGCCTCTTCTGTTTAATCACAGTATCATGCAGTGGGGCAAACGTTAAGAGACATGCAGAGCCCCATTTGAGCCAGTACTGGAGTGGGATACGCTTCATGTTCACCATAAACTTGACCTTATCTTCATCCTTTGTATTGGATGCTGGACCCTGGTTCCTCTTCAGTACTTCAATAACTTGAGAATGAAGGTTAATTCTTAGATACGGAGAAGGAGAAGAGCTGAAAAGCAAGAGAAGAAAGCATTATTAGCGTTACTGGTACTTCTTCTAAGACCTCTCTCCTGCTCCACCTTTGTTTGTCCCAAGCCCTACTCTGTTCTTCCTTTCCTTCATCTTGCTTTTTTCAAGACTAAACCATGCCATCTTTTGTCCTTCTGGTGTGTTTTCATCCAGAAATCCAGAGGCAGGACAAAAGGAGGCACATTACACCCCATAAAGTCATTCAGGACGTGAAACGTGTATACGAGCTTCCCAGCCCTGTGTGGGCTGCCAGGTAGAGGTGACTCTGGGAAATGAACAAGAGCTGATGATCCTACAGGTATAAGCACGAGTGTCCCCTGTGGTGATTAGGACAGCTCTAGCCCAAGTGCCTAAAAGGTTTCCCTGATGCAGATGCTCAGAAGCATTGTCACCACGGTACTCTCCAGCGGTGACCCAAGGGAGAAATATAAACACAGTGAAAGTCAACGGGGTATGGCTAGCTTAAGGCAAGCCTAATAGTACAAACCAGTTTTGCTGGCATGTTATAATGTTCTTTTCATTCTCGCAGTCTTTCCAAGAGCATTTTCTCAACTCATGCTTACGGCATGGCAGGCTGCTGACAGATTCTCTTCCCCATGAGTGAAGCCCGATCTCCACAGGCAATCTGATTTGTCCTGTGTTTACGCTGAGTTGCCTAACCCAGGTTAAAAGTCCTTTTTTGAATTCTCAGAAAAGAGGAACTTAGTGACTCAAAACAGAAGCAACACTTCATGCAGTACGAGGTGGAAAAAGCTGCTTCAAGAGAAAGAGCTCTGAGAGTTTTGCAGAAAGAAGCTGTAACAGCTCTTAACACTGAATTCCCCAGCTGGAAGTGATATTGCTGCGAGACATTACTTTAATGTGCATTCTTTGCCTCTGCTACGTTGCCTGCTTCATGTTTATAAATTACTAAGTAAGCTGGCACAGAACACAGATCACCTATGGGCTAGAAACAGGTAAAAATCCAGAAACTAAAATTTAAATTACAGTACAATTAGGCACTATAAATTTTTTTAGAAGAATTTAAGTCTGAAGGCTCTCCTGCAGATATTTTGGTTAACTTATAAAAATAAATGTAGTCAATACAAACCAGGAATTTATTAATAATCTATTTATGCAATTTGCATTATGGCAAATCAATAAAATATAAGCTATGCACGAGATAACCATGTGATTTATTATTTTAAATCAGGAGCTTTATGATCATTTGGAAAACAGGCAAAGACATACTATAGCATTAATAAATCTTAGTCTCAGCAGCTGAGCAACCTTTGCTTTTGCGAGGCTTTGCTCTTGGGGCAAGTCCCAGAGAACTTAACCATTTAAGGAAGAGGTGTTTATCTAGCACCACTGCTTCCCAAAAATTGACTGTTCTGATGTTAATCAGCTAAGGTGTGATTAATCTCATCTACTTTTAGAACCCCAGAGTTTACAACTAAGGCAGTCATGAAGAGAAATGGGTGCTTTTAAAAGACTCAGCTCACCTGATGAAATAGAGACTTTTGCTTTAGTACGAGGGGAAACATGCACTAGAAATACATATAGATCTCTGTTGACCACAGAGGGAACCAAGGATGTCTCATCTGAAAGCAAATATCTCTAATATAGAAATCTGCATGAGGTCATATTAAGCATATCTCCATTAACAGCAATTAATACAATTGTAGAGAAAGAACTATCTCAGATCTTTGCTTCCCCCCTGCCCCGAGTTCCATATGAGAAGCCACACTCCCTCTCCCATTTAACCCCTCTGTCTTATGTTCTGTGCTGTGAAATTTCTTGTGGTCCTCTTAATTGCACGTCTTCTTGTTCTTTCAAATCAGCTGTTATCTCACAAAAGACATTTCATATATTTGGGACAAACTATAGAAAGCAAGAGCACATCTACTAGTTCTGTTATCAAGAAGGAGAAAGGTTCCATGGAAGCTTTCAACCTAATTCATAGATATTGCAAGATTATCAAATGCTTTGAATCACACTAGGCATCTTAATGAAGAGACAGTCATCAATGTCATCGTACTGAGAAGAGTGACCTGTTCATTCAAAGGAGGACTAGGAGCTGGAAAATTGTTGGCATCCATCCAATTAGATATATTTCTAGGAAAGTTGTCCAAGTCTTGGAAAAGAGGTGATAAAGAGATAGGCTCAACTAATCTACTGTGAGATATTTCTAGTCCTAGGGGGAAAAAATAGGTAGAAAATGCTTGAGCAGATTGTTAGGTGGACAGGAAATACAAAGCAGACAGTCTGGATTTTGTGGAGTAGCTGGATGCATTCCCCTGGAAGTAAAATCCGTGCTGAGGAAATGGCCTGTATCATATAGGTAGGGGAAATAATTTGCTTGTTAGAAATTATCTGAAAAATTCAAAAAAGTCTGAAAACTAGACATGGAAGGAAAGATATTCAGAAAAATAATTAATGCAACTTAAATCCAACATTTTGAAGTAATGTGGCAAAGAAAATGAAAACAATTAAAATTTCCTCTTACTTTTGTACCATCACTACAAATCCAGAAAGTTAAAAAAAAAAAAAAGAAAATTGTTGTTGATGAGAAGAAATTCAATACAATTGGTATTACTGAAACCTGGTGGGACTATTTTCGTGTCTAGAAACCTGTTTGGGAAAGGCTACATAAGAAAAAGAGGTTGGAAGGGTGCTCACTTTAGAAGGCAATTACTTGCTTTGGAGTTATCAATAACTCAGAACAGCAGGATCTTGAACATACATGGATCAATGAGTTCACTAACGAAACCCAAGAGGGAGTTCTGATGAGGGGTTGTTGCAGACCACCAAATCAAACTACAGAATAGGATGAACTAATCCTTAAGTGCTTGTCAGGGATGTGAGGAAAGAGATATCTTTCTGGAGGCTTCAGCTTGGCAGGTGTGTGCTGCAGTTTCAATCAGTTAACAGTAAATCATCATTAGAGCTTCTGATAGAAAGCTTAACTCTATTCTGAAACCAAAGTGTGCTCTACCCAACATAAGGCATCTATTTTATAACAAAGCAGACGACTGAATCATTAGACTGGAAGTTGGCAGTTGTCTGAAGATGAATGGTCAAATGGGCAAAGAGAGGACAGTCTCAAAGGTCTTTGTAGACAGGCAGACAGACTAGCAGCATTTCGAAGGTGCTACTTTACAAAAGCTGAGGAAAAGTATAAGCAAAACCAAAAGGAAGATTTTCACTTGTGTTTTTAGAGCTAAGTTCCTAAAAAATAATTAGTCAAAAGCTTCACTTCCACAGTAAAGAAAACTTGACCAAAAGCTTGGGATGCTACATACATGAAATGATAGCTACCAAACAGATAGCCAATGACACATATGTAACTAAATACCAGTTGGTATAATGGATCATGCTAACAACCTCAAAAAGTAGATAAGGAAAGACAAAGAGGCAGTATTGAATCCATTCTATCAACACTAATGCAATCAGAAGTATTTTGCGCTAGGTTGTAGGATTAAGGCTCAGTCCCAAAAGCACAGAGGGGGGCCCCGATACCAAAGTGGAGCCCCGTGCCCTGTCTCCTCCTGAGGCTGCCACAGGAGAGGCACCATCCCACTGTCCCCCAGACAAACCATCAGGAGAGGCTCTCCCCAGGTCACTTTACTGGTTTGGGGGAACAAATTTGAGCAAACACATGGAAAAGAAGATAAAAGGGGCCAGTTGTGTGTAAACAGGCTGCTGCTCAGCAGCTTGACCAGCCAAGCCTGACCCCAAAGAGTGATGTCTGTCCTGTCTCCTCCCTGAGCACTGTTTCCAACCCTTCTCCTGGGAGAGGATGTGGTCTGAGTGCAGCAACCAGAGTGGGATGAGGGACCAAGGGGCATGTGTGTTGCGTGTCTGCAAGTGCACCATCATTGCCATCCTCAAGCCAAGCCACTGAGCAGGAAAGGGAGGTGGCTGTGAGCCTGGGATGGACACAGGAGATAGCACTGGGTCTGCATGTTGGCTACTGGGGGGACCAGGAAGTCCAAGTGAGCTGCTGGAGAGACCCTTCTGTGCATGTGTGTGTCACAACAGGAGAACAGGGCATGGGTAGAACAGTGTCTGGACAGGTTGAGGTCTCAGCTGCTGGAAGGATCCACCTTGCTGCAAACACGTGTACATTTTTTTTCTAGTAAGGGGCTTTCATCCCAGCCAGCCATAGGGGAACAGGGCATGCGTGTGTGCACTCATTAGGAACACGCATTCAGCATCCCCACAGCTGGCTCTGGGGACCTGGAGCTGCCGTAGCATCACCTCTGTTGAGCAGAGAGATTCAGCAGCTCCCCACTGTCTGTGCTTACTAAAAACGAAGCACCACAGACAGACAGTAGTGTTTCCTAGGTGCAAATGGTAGCATTGGCTATTAGAAATCTGGAGTGTTCAAAACATTCCTGTTTTCTAATTGGAAAGAAAGGAACTGAAGCAGTACTCTACAAGATACCACTTGAGTAGCGCTCACCAAGAGGAGTACCAAACACTACGTACTAGAAGAAAATTAATCAAAAGAAAACAAAAACTTTCTTTCTATTATTTTCCTCCTGCTGAAATACGTACAAGAGTCATCAAAAGAGTGTGTCTATTCCCTGTGTCTGTTTTTTTTTGTTTGTTTGTTTGCAGACGTGTTTGTAGAGGGTATGTTTTTTGCTAAAACAGTACAATTCCTGAATGTTTCCAACAACACTAAGTTGGAAGAACATTGTTCATCAGTGTTCAAAAAGAAAAACATTTGTCAGTGGCGAGTTGGGTAGACTGGCTAGCCAGACATGAACCCCAAGTAAAATCACAGAAAAAAATGAAATAGAATTAAACTGATACAAGATTAGGAGAGAGAAATAAAGAATTAATGACAATAAAACTCACTTTATAGAAAACCACGCCAAGGAAACCTGATTTCCTCCTTTGAGGAGATTTTGTTTGGTTGATAAAAGTAGGTTTGGCGACCAAGATTCTTGGGCAAATTTATAACATTTGTTGTAACACCATAGAATATTCTAATTAAAATTGACACTGTAGAATATGGCACACATTAGATGAGATAAGAGTTAGGTTGGGCCAAGAAGTATTTGTCAGATGGTGAATATTTGCCAACAGGAGTTTTTTTTCAAAGGAGTCTTGCTGTCACTAGCACAAGGTCTGATCCTATTCCACATTTTCATTAATGACCTGGAATAAAAATAAAATCAGTGACGCTCAATTAAATCTACACCTAAGACAAAGATTGGTGGAATGGTTACTAGCAATCACAGGAGAATTTGGGATTACTCAAACAAAATGTGCTTAAACATATCCAAGCACAAAATAATGTGGCTAAAAGAAAGAGTGCATACGCCACCCATAGAATGGTGGGGATTAGCATCATTGAAAGATGACACTCCAAAACAGCTTTTCCAGGGATACAGGATAAGCAATTCAATACATGCTCCTTGGGCAATGTTGCAGGAAAACGGGTTATTATAATCTCTGGACTTGTAAGCAGCAGAAGTAGGACTGGTATTGGTATTCTGCCAACAGCTTTAGTGGCCAAGTTTTGAGAAGGACATTAAAAAACAGAAGGTGAAGAAAAAGGTCATAAAAAAATTGACTTTGAGAGCTGAGGAAAATGTGTTAAAATGAAAAACTTTAACAGCTGAAGCTGTTTAGCTTTTGAGAGGGTAGGATAAGAGTGACTTGGTTGCAGTGTCTAAATAGTTTGAAAGGGAGAAAATAGGAAGCACTAAAGGATTCTTTAATCTAACAAAGACAAATACAACAAGAACCAAAACTGGAAATGAAGCCAAATATGAAATCATGCAGCAATTAGTAATTGCAAGAGCAATTACACACTGGGAAAAAATAAAGAAAAGTCCATCTTCATCTCTGGATGTCTTCAGATCATGAGTACATGCCTTTGTGGAACACATTGCTCTGACAGAGAAGTTATTTTTTAAATCAACATGTTCAGCTAATAACCAACCTGGGAATTAGATCCATAGGAAATTTCTATTCAGCCTGCAGCTCTTTTCTTTCAAAAGGCCGGCTCTCTGGCTTGAGCAGCAGCCTTCCTGTCCTTGTTCGTGTTCCTGTACGTCTCTAATGGCAGATGCCCAGCTCTGCTTTGTTTCTGCAGGAGGGAGATTTCTGCCATCTGTAGCTGCCCATGGAGGGTGCCAGTTGATCAGTCACTGTGTGGGAGAAGCAGAGATCCTGGGCTGCTGTCAGGAGTAAGGGTTGTCTTGAAACGTGCTCTAGTCCTGTGGCTGCTAAGATCAAACCTCCTTGCTTTACCTCGAGTAAGTTATTGAACTTGGAATGAGGTGAAGCACAGAAAGCTGCTCATTTTATCAAGGTGGTTCATCTAGCACAGGTATTTAGTTCATGCCTAAATCTATGTATAAAATCAAGCCTGCTAAAGCAGCCTTCCTAATATAGGAAAGGTGGACACATCCTTTATCAAAGAAAAAAAAAACTTCTCATCAACTTTGAAAGGCTTTTGGAAAGAGGTTGTCCAGCTAACTCAGATGCTTACAGCTAGGCAGAGGGGACCCACCTCCAGAGAGAAGCCTCCATTGCTCTTTACTGACTAGGCAGAGTGCTTAGAAAGGTGATTAATCAAGCAGCCTAAAATGCAGAGGCACAAGTTAGATCCAGATCAGGTACATGAAATCTCCTTTGTAGGCTGGATCATCAAAAAAGCTCTTCTGCCCTTAAAATCTAAGACTCTCAAGATCATACAGGTGAGGCAAGGCTTACAGGGAGAAGTATTGCATTTTACCAGACCAAGTGATATATCACAGCTATATATCACCACTAATACTACTACTGAAAGGACTAAGAGCAGAGGGGGAGCTGGGACTCACAAACAAAGAAATAACATTTGGTCACAGAGATATCTGACAGGCTACAGGAAGGGAAAGAAAAAGAGACTTCAGAAAATTTAGAACAGTTGAATGTTTTCAGGCAATTTAGTTTAAATCATTGAATTTCTTTAATCTTTCACAAACCAGAGAACAGAAATTGGGAAGTCAGCTATGCATCTGACCCCAAGTCACTCACCCAAGATAAGCTGCAGCCATAAGGGCAGAGCATGGACATATTCTCCACTCCAAATTCCCAGCACGACTCCTCCTTCCCTAGAACACCATCAGCAACGTGGGCAGGGAGTGCTCTGGCATGTATAGCACATGTATTGCAATCCCAGATTTACCTATGGAATAAATGATTTTCATTGAGATGCACCTGACACTAATTAAGATGCTGAGCATTTTTCATTGATGTCTCGAGATTTCTCCAAAAGTAATTATTTTTTTTTTTTTTGGAAACATCAGTCTGGACCTTTGATTTATAACCTGCATTGGCCTCACTTTGTTTTGTTTTTGTTTGGTTGGATTTTTTTGGCATGTGGAGGTGGGTAGAAGGAGGAAGAAAAAAGATGTCAATGCCAAATTTAGCGATTTGGCTTTTGCTTTGGGGAGAGATGTTAGAGAGAAATATTTTCCTGGTTTTTAAAGCATTTTTTTTTCATAACACTGACAAATTCAGATATGTTTATACTTTCTTGATGAGCTAGCAGTTGTTTGCAACTTTGTGGACAACTTTTTGTTTACAAACATTTTTGAGGAAGGACAGTTTTTCAACCAAATACCCATAACATCACAAAAGCCAGGGCTTCCATGCACGAACAACGAGATTTGCTACCTTCCGCTTGCCTTCCACAATTCAGTCATGCCATCAATAACCACATGACACAAAACAATCCAGCTATTGAATAGCACAATGGATCACAGACAATCTATAGACTGACTGGTTTTTTAATCCAAACTATCCAATAAGCACGTATGAATAATGTACACTCTCCTGTGCTCAGAAATTGTTCACAAATGATTTGTGAACAGAAAAAAGAGCTAGATCTGCAATGCCTATTTTTTGTAATAACCCATTCAATCAGAATTACTTCAGGAAAGATTGTTCAGCATTAGCTAGTTTTCATACCACGTACTTTTTAGGAACATATTACATCTGTAAGTGGTCCATCAAAAAAATGATAATTCAGCAATATAAAGTAATTTGAGGACATGCATTTAAATAGATGGTGTTTAGCAGGATATCTAAACACCCCCACCATTCTAAAACACGCTTCATTGTCCAAGGAGCCTCGAGATTTAAGCTGGCTCCTGACTGTAAAGCAATCAATTCTTGTAGACGCAGCTTCAAAAATGTTTCCATTTTGTCTGGTTGAATTACAAATGAGTTATTTCATTAGCAGAATTATTATTTTGGGATGAACTCCAGAACATTAAAGCTTTACATTTAACCTCCATTACAGTCCAGAATTGAATTAACCTCTCTTTCCCATATAAAAGTAGCTAATGCACTTTCCTTGTCAAATGCAAATGTCTTTATACTAGGTTTTGCAGAAAGCACTTAAAAACATTCAGTGAAGTTATGGTTCATAATATTTTGGTGCGCTGCATTTTAAGGAAATTAGTTTATTTTCCTTCCTGTCATTGAATACTGACACTTGGAGTATCAAGCACTGCTGAGTTACATGCTGAAATATCAAATCAGTATTTTAGGGCAAAAAATGAGTGTTGCTGTAGTGCACACAATGTACAAACACAAAGGCATAGATATGTTGGAAGCTCTGTGTTCAAATTGGTTAAGAGAATCAATCAGGACTCTGCTTTTTCTAAAATCTTAAGAATCTTTTTGAAGTCCCTCTGGGATTATTTTTTTTTTCCTGTTCCTCATTCAGAATGAGAAATAAGAAATAAAACACAAATTTGCATGTTGCTGAAAGCAGGCTGAATTGAAACCGCAGATTTTGTGAGCGGCTCTACCTCTGATGTCTATTGTCTTCAAATAACGACTGAAAACCCCAAAATACGAGTTGTGCCTCTAGTCACATTTCGTCATGTTTTCCTAATGTTATAGAATAGTTACTATTTGAAAATAGATTCTTGTGATTGCAAGATTTGTCTCTGTTCTAAATAAGAACAGAAAATTTCTACAGGAATTGCAAAGAAAAAAATCTGGAAAAAGACCCCACATGTCAATCAGTAACTTCATTGAACATTTCAGTATTTGTTATTTCTTTAAAATACAAAAAAATATGCAGGATAAAGTGAACAAAAAAGTTAATTCTGAAGCAGGTTATTTCAGCAGGAAATCTAAGATTTTATTGTTGTTGTTGTTTACTTGAAACATACCTGATTTTGCAGTGTGCCAGTTTTGATAAACGGGATGCATGGACTTAATTCTAGGTCCATAGGGCAACAGTGAACTTGACATTATAGAAAGCACAATGAACTTGGCCATGAGATTTTTCCAGCTGAAAAGATCAAACAGTTGAGGAAACACAAGGAGAAGAGGTTGGAAACTACCTGGTGATAATAGTAGATATAAATTGATACAGTGGCTTTTACTGATGCAAGCATCGTAGTCACTGCTATTGCTATGGCAAATGGTGAATAGTATTTTTTTTTTCATTGCATCAGAAGTACACTCACACAGAAAAAGTAAAGGGGGCAGTTTTGTAGGACTCAAAATCCACAATATTTCCAAATGAATTTTCTAAATGCTGGTGGGACTTCCCAGACAAAGAGAATTTTATTTTCTGACCAGCTGTATTTTCTTGCATTCAGAAAGCACTGAAAGAAAACCACGGCCCAGGAGCTGAATGAAGTATCTCTCAGAGACTGTCAGCTTACATCATCTGACAAGGATCTCAGAAGGGCCACATCCACGAAGAGCTCTGAAGATTTTCGCTCTCTTTTCAGTACATTTTCTGAAAACAGCCAAATTGTGATGAACAGCCAATATGCAAAGAGAAAATGTGTGTGTTAAAGAAGGAAGCACCACTGAATTATGTTCAAAAGTAGCTAAGGAAGGTTGACGTGTTATTCAAAAGTAGCTCGTGGTCAGTTGTCTAGGCTGCCACTAATATCAGAAAGATAATGGATAAGGACGAAGAGTACAGGTAAAGTGATCATAAAAGAATAAGGTAATTTATCAAGTATATTGATTTATTTTAAGGATATGATCTGAGACTGGCAGATTTTTGTGCCTGTCCAGCACGCAATTAAAGGAATATTTTCACATTTTCTTTTATCCCTTTCAAGTTTATCCCTGACATTAAAACACAGCTTTTACAGTTTTATCCCTTTCAAGTTTATCCCTGACATTAAAATGTAGCTTTTACAGTTTTGACAAGATGTATAAGAGGAGTCAGTCTATAAAGCTTAATTGTTTGTTTTCTCTAGAGGGTCTTTTGCACTTGTTTTGAACCATTCATTGGAGGTGGCTTTCAATTACGAGCCAAGATTCAGATCCTTGTACAGGCAGACCTTACACTGCCCATAAATCCTGGAATTTCACAACCTCAGACAGACTCTCTAAAAGCTTTTATGAGAAAATATGGTTCAGGATGGAGACAGCTGGTATTTAAATTACCCATGTGAGAGAAATTACTCTTATTCATTCACCAGATGCTTTATTCATATATAGATTTTTAAATTAATAATTCCATAATACTTACAGCTATATAATCCTAAAATCCACACAGTTTTGCTCAATGACCTTAACAAGCTTCGACATTTTTTTTTTTATTTCTTGCAAGTAGTGCAGTAGATTTTGCCAGTCATCATTTTGATGAAACATTACAACAGCTGAAGGGGGAAAAAAAAGTCAGTGACCACCAACAAGATGAGTAGGGTTCATCAAACTGTTATTTCTGCCTGTACTCTAGGTGCAGGCTCCAAAATCATTCAGCTATGAAAAACATATTGGCTAGTCCCATGCAACGTCTACCCCTACAACTCACAAACTGTTCTGTGCTCTATTTTTAAAACCCAGTAACTAGAGATATCCAAAGAGATGGGGAAACACTTCTTAGCTACTAGCATAAATCGGACAACAAGAAGTTTAGGGAAGAAAAATAGGAAAAACAAGAAATAAATTTTTAAAAAAAAGATGTTTTGCTGGAACGTTCTGAGAGACGATTTGAGTTGACATGGATGGCATTTATAGTAAATACTAAAGAGGCAGAAATACTAGAGGTGGAAATGCAGCTGAGCTCTCTTGAGCGCAGACTCCATGCAGAATAAACTTTTAATCTCAGAGCACATCATTGTTCAGAGAAACTTCATTCAGTCATATGATGTTGTTCTTCCTTGCGGCTCTGAAAATATTTTTCCTTTTCTCTTCTTTCTACCAGAACACATTCATTTGTAATTCTCTCAACTTGATCATGACAGCTTCCTTCTTCCAGCTCTTACTGCATATCTTTTCCTCTCGGAAAGTGCTTCCTCTCTTTGAATCCCTGCACTGGTTAAATTCCACTTTACGCAGAGTCCAGAAGCCTTGTCTCAACTGTGGAGGCACCACACAACACTCCTTACCACGTCAGCATGCCTCTTATTTCCCCTGCTCTTAAGTCTTCTGCCACATACTCCTGTTGTTTTGTGTAAAGTCTATTCCCTAATCACCTGTGTTGCTCAAAACCCAAAGTGTTTTCATCTAAATCCTTCTTTAATGTACTTGCCTGTGAGAGGTTTTATCAGAAATCATAACACTAAAAAATAAAATCAAAATGTATTTGAAAGCTACTCCAACTCAGGACTTCATGTGTCTATTACCGACATTAAATGTTCTTTGCATCTCTAAATCATAATCATAGCAGTTTGTTTTTTTCTAACCACGTCAAAAATAATAAGAATACATATGTGAGCCCCCATTTCTCTCACAATTTCTTAACATATCAAGAATTCTCCCCAGGTGAGGTATTCAGAAGGACTAGCTCTTGAGATACAAGGCTCCAACCACAGGCTTACCGACTTGAAAGGCTCATAAATACATAGCTGTCTACAATACAAGTCTTGCACTGCTCTCCAATGTACTCCATGGAGAAAAGTTGTAATAATAGTTTTTCAACAAGAATTCAAAAGTGGCAGCTATAATATGAGAATGGTCTATGCTTACTAAGTGCCAATGTTCAGTCAGAAAATACGTATGAACCTCCAAGTCCATAAGCCTCTGTGGTTCTGACCCAAGCTAACAGAATACCCATCTTCCTCCAAAGGCCTTTCAAATATTTGCAGCTAGGAATCAACCCCAGCACATCATCTAACTTCCAACTCTGCAGCAAGACTTTAAGGATGGAAACTAATCCTAGTTTCCTTCTTTGTACAAAGGAGTTGTCTAAGCTTCAAAACACAGACCAAAAGCATCCCATCCTTGACCTTCCACGAAAGTTGACCCAGACTCTACCCAAGAAAAAGATACGGCCACATTCAGCAGGAGACTTGGGCCAAACCTTAACCTAAAGGTTTCAGGGGACTGTCAGCACGAAGGTCAGTTCTGTAGCCAGAGCCCATCCACTGCATGCAGATCCTCCAGCCTCTGACAGCAGCTGGCCCTCCTCACTCGGCATTTTCAACCAATTTTCTTGATTTCTAATTCAGTATAGACCCAAAGTACACTTTAATTGCATCAATCAATTTAAACCAAAGTAACTTTGTTAAATAAGAAGTGCAGAAAATAGTAAGTGCTTCTACTTTGTAATGCTTTCCATGCATGCGAAGATACTACAAGCTGTCACCGCAGCCAGAAGTCCACACTAGAACAGCTTGTGGTTACTTGTGAGACCAGCAAAAACACAATTTGAGCAGTTACACCCTGAAATATCACCAGACAACTCACCCATCACATCCAGGGCTTCTATAGCAGCTTGAAAAACCTGCCTTAGTCAAGGTAACTTTCCTAAATACAGTCTGAATGCCAGCCCACAGTGAATGCACACACTCCACAGCTCTAGGCAGTGTGATCCAGGACAGGTAAAGGATTTAGTTTCCCCATCCCCAACAGATGTAAAGTTTACCCACCCAATGGCACAGATGTGTAAGGAGCACTAGTCAGTAGCTAACTACTTGAATGTTAGAAGTGCTATTCTTGGAGTCCTAATATTATCACCAGTACATTCGCATATGATTTTGTTTGTGTGTCTGACATTTGCTTTCCAGATTTTATTAGAGCTTATAAACAATAAAAATCTACTGCTGCTAGGCCCTATGACACACTTCCTTGAGATGACTCAGGCACCTCCAGGTTTGTTGAAGTCATAGCCACTTAACAAATTTACTGAATGGCTTTGGATCAGACCCCTCTGTAAAAGGAGAAATGACATTTTTATCTCGCTTACTGTTCTTTCTGTAGCAAAGAATTAGTTCGATGTCACTATAACAATAGTTACTTTAGTTCTTTGAATGAAGAAAGAAGGGAGTCCCAGATCTCTGCAGTGATCACTGCCCTGTTACTTTGGTTAAATGTATGCCTCCAGAGTACTACAACTACTCCAGCGGCTGGGTGCAAAAAAGGTGATCTCTGATCTGATGCTCTTGAGTCAGGCTATTTTATGCACAGTAGAAATTGTCTGCAGATAATAAAAAGGAGAAATAATACCTCTGCAGAGCTGGTTCTCTTAGATGTTTTGGCAGACTGGTCTATTCCATTAATATGCTTTGGAAAAACTTTGATTTTTGACATAAAATAGCCAACTCTCATTATTTCCCTGTGTGCAACCCAAACCCCACTAGTTACAGTCATGGTCTCAGTCTTCAGGCTTTCCTTTGATGTGCACACACTGTGCTATGCAGAGTGTGTTTATTGGGAGTGACGGGGAGCTGACTGAAAGTCTGTCCATGTTACTTTCCATTAGCTGCATGTTGAAGATAATGTTTTAATAATAATATATCTTCCTGTCTCAAATAAGATATATTAACTGTCACACATCTGTTGTTCTCTAATACTCGTTAAAACCTCCTTGGTCTTTCAATTCAAAGCTGTCTCTTTTGCTCTGTGGACACAACAAATTCATTCTCTCTGATCTCCTCATTCACATGCATGCTCTCACAGGCACAAATATGCGCACACCCCTGGGCCTCCAAATAGCTCCCGCCCCAGGAAATCCTGTGCTCTAAACATGGACAATCACACTAAACCAGTCCCAGTACAGTCAGAGTTTAGGAGGAAGCGTTTGGTCCAACAGTTGATCTTTGCAATGACAAAACCATTGGATCTGTGACATTTTCTCTTACGCATGATCAAAAAGCCTTTCTTTATTTTTCCAGATCTGAGAGGAATTGGGGACCAGGAAAAAACATTGACTTTTACCAGCTGAGGATCCGATTCCTTGTTTTCAACTTTCTACTTAAATTGGATTAATTTCACTGAATCATAAAGTAATAGGCTGCAGGAGATTGAGGGACACTCATTGACCTTTTAGATATTGATCTAGATGGTCAAAAGTGCTGAAAGGTCTGATCTGCCTCGGCTTCAAATATTGCCAAAATGCCTCGCTGCAATGCACTGCCCTACTGAGAGGCATGCAAGCTTTCAAAGCTACTTCCCAGCCTTGCTATGCCTGCCATCAAGATCACTAACAGATGTTTTCGTCTACGTTATGGTTCTTTGCATTCAATGACCGCAAAAATAAGCTTGCTGACAACTTTTTTTTTTTCTCAAAAACAGCTTAACCCAGAACAAAACAAAAAAAAAATCAAGTTGTAAAAAGTGCTGAAGTAGTTTGCAATGAGTCAGCCTGGAAGTGTCAGTTTGGGACATCTACACATGGAGTTGGCAATAAGAATATATGCTGATGAGTCCAATTAGAACAGCTAGAACGTTACATATCAAACCTCACAACAAACTGCTGCAGACCAAGAATTATTCAGTGAATCATTCCCAGTGGAAGTACCTCTGAGAAGTCATGATCTCTTGTGGATAATTAATGAACAGAAAAAGGCCCAATTCATTCAACTATTCATCATAAATTGTTCACCCTCCTTTTTGGAGGTATGAAGTGTAAAAGTAAGTGTTTAGTTTTAAGTGAGGAACTGACCACCATAAATACAGCATTTGACTCAACAGATCCTAGGAAATTAACTGCTTTTGGACAAAGGAGAATAAACTTTTCTATTACTCTTGAAACTTGATTAGCTGTTTGCACAGTCAATGTGTATACAGAGCCAGGTCCCAAAAGATGCTGAGCTTGTACAACTCCCACCACCTTCAGCTGTGGTTATTTGGCACATTTCTTCTGCAAAACACCATATGCAAAGCATTAAATTTCGGTACTTTTTTTCTGGGAAAAGCTCATCAAATTAAAGAAAGTGCTGATGAATGGCAGCAAAATTGTAGCAAAAATTTCACTAGCAACCCCTTTACATCCTAATCTTCCCTTCTCAGGACATTTTTGCCACTGATTAAGCTGGAAATACCAGGTTTGCAACTTTTCTCACTGATTGTTGGTTTCTACTTGTGAAGAAAGTCTTCCTTTTGAAGAGCTGTGGTTTTTCTCAACTCAGAAATACTCTTCCACCTATTGCCCCATACACAAAGACAAGTACAAAACATGCAGCTTCAGTTCTTTTCTAAAAAAAAGAGCATTCAAGCTAGAAGACTTCTTGTGCCCCCCCCCCCCCCTTTTTTTTTTCAAGTAACATTTTTGAAATCGCATTTCCCAATAAGGTAGTTTCTGAATATTTTTCTTTTACCTTTTAAAGTGCACCGGAGAAACATATGTACAGTTTTCTTATATGAATGTGTTTTCCTAGTTGTTGCCCATATGAAGTCACAGCAAAGCAAGGAAGAGAGATGGAAGGTCAAACGATGGCTACACCTTCGACACTGTGCCACACGTGGCTGCCTCTTCAAATCCACGCATGATTTCTGGGGAATCTAAGCATACGGAGCATAGAAATGTATGCAGAGATACAACTGAATTAGTGACAAACCACATGTCTAGGACAAGGTCAAGGGAAGATTCGGTCCTGTTCATATTTAAACTGAACCAGTTTCCTCATCCTTTTGCGAATCACTTCCTTTCACACACCAGTTCTCCTAGGGACTCACATGGTGGTGGACAACGCAGAGCAGTCAGCAGGGGGGAAATCTTACCAACAGCCATCGTTAGTAAAGGTCTCGCCCCTTTCATGAAAAGGAGAAACCTGTCGTCCTTCCCAGCCTCTACAAGACTTTTGCACCCCCTCAAGGTGCTCTTACAAGTTCTCCTCAGCTCTCCCAAACTAAAAGGAAACTTTTCCAAGGTTATGATAGTTAGAGTTGAGATTGATGTGTCTTATTACCCTGGGCTCAGGAATATTAAAATATGACAAAAATGAAGCGTTTTCTTTCAAAATTACTTAAAAATATTACATCTCCTAAAAGAGAGGCTGTGGGCCCTCATTTGTTTCACTTATTTATCAATCTACGTTTTTTCCCCAGGTAGAGTCATCTTTTCTTTAGCCTTTTGAGGAGGAAAAGGCTGTAACTAGTTCATTGCCAAATGTTCCACTCCACCAACAGGGCACTTTTTTGTAGACTGGCTGTTTTTCCAACATCATACACACAATTTTAGCAATAAAAATTAATTCCTGTCTGCTAGCTTTGCAGCACTACATTTCATAACTCATCAGCTTAGGAAGCAAATTTAAAGCCTATCTCCTGTCAAAAGCAAGCAAGATTTTACCCTTACCCTGTGAGTCTGGCATCTCTCCAGCCTAGATCCACATTTAGGAGCAATATTAATTTCTGTTTCTCTCAGTTGCAGCTGTGCAGGGATAAAAAAAAAGTCATTCTTCTATCCTGGCAGGATAGAACACGCTTTTTAATTTGTCACTAGATTAAGTTAATGACCAAGTACTGAAATCATTCATTGCAATGACTTAGAGCCCAACTGAAGGCAGAAGGTGCACGGTCTCCTTGTGCTGGAGCTCTTCTCCTCATTTTTAGTAGACTGACAGCCATACCCTTCAGGTATGCCAGAGAGAACCTTACCTGCGCTTTGAAGGTGTCAGCAGCCAAAGCCACGTTTCCATGTTCCTTAAGGATAACTGAAATTGGTAAAATGTAAGCCTCTCTGCAAATAGGAAAAAAAATATAATTTCTGCCTGTTCTGAAGAACGCTGGTAGGAGCACATTACCTTTCGCACCACCCTACCAATACAATTCATATTTTATTTGTGAAGCATGCTGCTGTAGGCACATGCAAACTGTGCAGAAATATACCCCGTGCAACAAGGCGTCCCAAACAGGATGGCTGTAGGACCACTGAGCGTTAGCACAGATGGCACTACACATGGAAATTCCAAACCAGTCTGAATTGCACGGATGCAACACCAACTGCACCTTCAGTCTGTCGCAAGGTAGGTAGCAAGGGTAATTGAACATCTGCTAGAGTTTGGCCCCATAGTTATTTCTAATTGGGTTCTTCCTCTCTCTACACCTGAATTGATAGCGGGTGTTTGGTCTAAGCACTGTTTTAAACATTTCTGATGGTTCTGGTACATCCCTTTATGAGGCAACAGATGTGCAGGTAGCAAAATAGCTGCTGCTGACTTCTACCTATCTGAGAAGCAGAAGGCATGTAATTAAAAAAAAATAAAATAATAAAATACTTTTGTGTTGTGATCATTAAAAAAAGAGAAACATTTAGAAGTGGGTTAACCAGGGGAAGAGGCATATTTCTTTTTTGAAATGTAGTTTTGAATTTCTCCAGGCTTGACAGTCCATCTGGACATTGCTAGATGCCTAGTTACATCAACACATCATGTTTCATTTCAGTTCTCACTTTTTTTTTTTTTGTTTTTAAGTTGTACCTCATAGTCTCCCCCACCACACTATATTCCTGAAATTCCATACTACGTTTTCTGTCCAAAGTGTATCAGTGAAGAACAGCACACAGGTTGCTTAGTGCAGTGCTGAGGCCACCAGGAAGGCGATGACTGCCTGCTCCTCTCTTCTGCCTGTTATTTTCTTGGCTCCCTTATGAGCAACTTCCCTGGATGGTTCTGCATAAACTCTAATTATATGACTGAGGATAACAACCATCAGGAAAGCAATACTTTATTTTTATACCTACTGCCAGTAGTTTGCTTCTCACATTGCTCTAGGAAAAGAGAAAAAAAAATTGTTTACAAATGTATCATTATACAGCAGATCTTAAATTGCACAACTATTAGCTGTAAGTATTGACTATTGTCAGAGCTCTGCTGCTGCCCGTGAAAAGGTCAGGTCTTTCCATTTGTGTTCTTTTTATGTGAGGAATACCAAATAATAAAATACACAATTTATTGGGCTGCCGAGATTTTTTCCCCCAGACCTGCAGAATGGTCACTAGGTTTGAATCTTCTTTCCCTTTATTATAGGAAAAAGGTGCTTTCACTTTCTTTTTTTTTCTTGAGGAAAATAATTTAATTTCCCATAGTAGCACCCAAAATTAATAGTCTTTATTTTCCATGTGAGCACTGAACAAAAGTTATATCTTTATGAGCTGCCTGTGCTTCTATCCTTAGGATGTCAACAGAGAGTGGGGTGTTTTTGCTTACAGAGGACATAAGAATAAGAATAGTTCCTCAGTGGTTTATCAAGCCAGCTAACAATGTTTTCAACTCACCAACATTTTCAAAACACCGAGTACCTCATTTTAAGGAATCATATCCAAATGCAGATGTCTGAATGAGAACAATTTGACCTTAGGATTCCTCAATTTATAACAGTGTAACACATTCAGCACTTGAACAAACCATCTTTTTTATTTACATTTTCTAATTAACTACATTAAATTTTAATCTTAGGCCATATAAGTCATATAAACAGAGTTACCCAGCTCCATTTGTATAGCCTCACAATTTCACAATAGATGTAAGGTGTTTTTCGGAAGTTTAATTTTGTTTTGTTACGCCAACAAGGATATCATCCTCTAAAGAGCCAGCACAGTTCATACCGCCTTAGGGAGAACTATAAAGCACACAAGACAAAAGCCAGCAAGGGACTCTCAGCCCATGTTTTTTAATTCTTCTGCCACTTAAAAGGAAATATCGCGGCAAGACAAAACTACATGGAAATACCTACCACCTTTGCAGTTAAACACATGGTAACAGAGAAATGTACAATTTATTTGGGCAATTGCAAACTACAACAGTGATGGCATTATTTACTTATTCCAAACAGAAGTTCACCCAAGCTCCACGGAAGCAAACACCAGCTGCTGGTGCAGGAGGGAAGTGAGGCAAGTATATGCCTTGCTTGACTGGGGCAAGGCTCCAAATCTACCAGGATGTTTTAATCAAGGTCAGTCTTTAGCTCTCAAACCAAAAAGTTTACTCTACAGAAGCTTCATTTTCTCCCCAAAATAACCTGGGAGGCTGCAAAATTCTATTGAATACACTTGCACTGGTCCCTGTAAATATAGGGGGAAGCCAATAACTTGAAATAATGAGTTTGGCAATCAAGGTCTATGAACCTTAGTTCTTCAAAGATGATAATAAAAGGGACAAATTTATTGGTAAAAGACAGGTAGAGACTTGTTGAAGAGCTTCAGGGACTGTTTTATTCTACTCACTTTTTCCTAACTCCCTGAAGGCTGCAGACCTTCAGGCTGCAAACATTTTTGAATACGTCTCTCCTCACCTGGCGCTGGCAACCTGTCCAGCTTCTGCCAACCCGTTCAAATCCAAAAATCTCCATGACAAATATGCCAAACACTTTACATTATGGTCCTGCGGAAGGATGGACCTTAGAAACCATTATACCCCCAACACGTGTACTTTGTTACCCACTGAAGACAGTACTCCAGGTCACAACACTATACCTCCAAGGTACAACTCTCAATCCCTTCAACCATTCCCATACTAGGGCAGGAGCCCCAAGCAAGGGGCAGGAGACACCCCAACCCCACTATTTTCAGCGTCTCCAGTCGCTTTTACCAAGGAGCAATCATTAACAATTTTGCTCCCCTACCTGCTCTACTGGTGAAAGGAGGAGTAATTTCGTGTGCATGTGGAAAGTAAATGAATAAATAAAATCACACCCACAACACTATGTCACCTGCCCAGCTGCTTGTTTCATGGCTGTGTCCAAGTGTCAAATATTCCCACTTTATTATTGTATCATCATCACCTAGGGACGACCGAGCTAGTAAAGCACCAAAATAAAGTTTGACCTTAGAGGCTGTGGAACGCATATACTTGCTTACCTCGTTTCCAGGAACCTTCAGACACCTGTGAGAAATGGCACGGGACTTAGCTGATCTACCTGGAGGATGGCAAAGGATGACTTGTGGCCCCTCTCAGCTCCCACAGCCTTATTTTCTGTGAGCCTGTGGAAGTGATACATTTGTACGGCAAATAAGACCACTCCTGCTTCCAAGAGTAAATTCTTAAAGAGAGTTTTGAATAAGACATTAGACTGTGCTTCAGGGTTTACATTAATATTAAGGATGTGTATTTTTCCAAAATGGTGTGGGAAGCACTTCATCCACCTCTCTGCGAAGCATCGTATATTGGCCAGTCCTGGGAAGAAGGATGTGTCAGACTGCACTTCTGACCCAGTACAACAGTTCCAGTGGTGCATGTATGTACAGAAAAGCGTGGGCATTGAACGCCTGCCCATACACAGAAAAGCACTTAACATTTCTCCCATTTTGAAAGGCTTGAGTCCCATTTTACATATTACATGCACAGAATAGCAATAAAATTACTCTTTCCCAACAAGCATACATACCTGCACATATACACATATAGTGCACACTTATAACTGTGTGTATACTTACAGCTGAAATCTGTGTGCATAGCACAAGAGCGTGATCATTTTGTTGTTAAATACCAACTAACAATGTTCCTGAACTGAACTTCAAAGGCCTTAAATGTAGATTTAGTCACTCTAGATGGGGTTTGATGACAACAGCATCAATCGTGTCTCCCTTGAAAGATCAAACAATACTCTGCTCTTCGGCTTCAGTAGGCAAAGTTTCACTCAATGGCATTTTCGATCTCAAAGAATGTGAAGAAACTGATATTCTGCACTTTAAGATGACCAGGAATCCTTCCCTACCCACCCCCCCGCCTTGCTTTTAACAGCTTTGGCAAATTTTACCCTGGAATAATTGTCAGTTTGAATTCCTTCAGCCCACTCAATCCTGTGTTTCTTTATCACTCCCTTCAAAGTTAGGCATGTGAAATCAAATAAATTCATATACTGATGCTTGGCAGCCGTCGAATGCTGACCATCATCTGCAGCTCTGATCAACAGCTTTCGTATTTGCTGCAGTTAGAACAAGAAACAACCAGCTAGTGAATTGCTCACTGAAAACTGGAAGAGGAAAGAGCTAGTCAGGTTTTTGTGGTTTATATTGTTGGGTACGTTATAACTGCTTATAGAAAAAATAACAGAACTTAGTAGGGCTCAAACACACCCCAGCACACGACAAAGCTGGCATCTCTAGCCACTTCGTTCTTCAACACTGAACAACTGTTGAGCTGGTGCCCACCAATTTATCCAAGACAACATCGGATTTTCATTTTCCTCTAAAAACATAAAAATATTCCCTCTTTTGTATGTTCTCTCCTGAGAATTTAATATTTTTCAAGTTCTCAGCCATAGAACAAAAATCATGCTATACTATTTTTAATAAACTAAAGAAATTGAAGATATTTTATATGCAGCATCTTCATATAGATTTTTCAGAATGACACAGATTAAATCCCAGTAAAAATATCCAAAGGTCCCTTGGGACTGCTTGAGTAAGAAAAACAACACCACCACCACAAAAACCAAAACACCTGCTCTAAGATATAGGAATATATTTTTCTCCACTGCTTCAGCAGAAGTAGTCAAGCGAGGAGAAAGGCAAGGCAGAATAGATATAGACAAGATCTTCTTTGGGCTTCCCTGCTCCACACACAGCTTTGCATACACCAGAAACCCAAGGATTACGCTGAACACAGATCTATTCCCTGGAGAAACAGTGCAGCTGTTGCTTGCATTGTCTAAAAGGGTGCAGGAAGGCTCCCAGGTATTACACCAACAAGACTGATAATTATAAAAATCCATGAAGAACAGAGACAGCATATGCAGGTATGGAGTCGAAGCTCAGGTGATGAAGGTAGAAGAGGCTCAATTTTAGTTATATATAAACCATTTTCCCCATTGCTGGAAACATATATCCAACACTTCCACAAACCATTATATTGTTATGGTTATATTAACCATAAACCAAGTATTGCCTCCTGGTCATCCATGGAATAGAAAAAACAACTGAGGCAGTCACAGCTAGAGACAACGCCAATGTCTACGTCATCACAGATTACCCGAGACATTACCTTGTCTCAGGTAAACACTCCCAGTTGTCCATTATTCATGACCTTACCTTATCATATACACTCCTAATTCCTGGTAGGAATTTTCATGGACAAAACTTTAACTGCTCCTCAGATTTTCTTCTTTGATTTACATATCTTCATTTTGCAGGGGTCAGAATAGAGTTTGTACCTTTGGCTGATCGTCAGGAATTGCAGGTACATTAATAACTGTAGATGAAGAGTAAAAAGGAGCTTGTCTAAAAGTAGTAAGTGCTAGAAATTCGGTAAGATAGTATTTGGAAAATAAAGCACATCGATTGTGATTCATTTATTGTCTCAACTGGAGTTTTATGGAGTTCTAGTGCAATTATGTTGAGGAGGGTTTCACAGAAAACCTTAATTTTGAATTAAAATGTCTAGGGAAGAAAACACATTAGGGCTTGTAATTTATTTTTTCTTTAGCAGTCTGAAAAATCCATATTGCAGCATTTATTACATACTCAAAGATGTTTTACTGCAGCTCTGTAGAAAATAGTTGTTTATCCTACTGTGTCTCTGAACTCAGCAGGGCAGTCCTTAAAAACTGAATACCCAAAAGTCTAGGGACTCCCACTACTCTCTTGCAGAAAATGCACATTGCTCATTGCACCAGGAGCAGTGAAGGGCACTCGTTTACTACTAACTTCTGGAACAAAAGGTCATAAGAAATTGTGTGCAGATAACAGTTTCTGCTGGTTTTGGTTTTTTTTTTCGTTTTTTTCCTTTTTTTTAATATTTGATGTTCCTACATCTGCACATAGGACTCTGTCACCTGACTTGACAGAGAAGTGTCATCTTCAGTGTGCAGAACGCCCCCACTGATGTGACACCCATGTGCACAGATGTTCACACACACTGTGCACACACGCCACAACCAGCAAAAAACTCTGAACCTCAAGAAACTTCTTTTCTCTTGGGGAATCCTGCATTACTCTTTTCCATTTTCTTTTCTTGCCAGTAAATGGGATGAAAACACTGGCTCAGTTCAGCATAACTCATTAATACTAGAAGCTAATGTGTTAAGCACTGTTAGAACATTAAGGCCATTATGCAAGAATGAAAGCTAATCTAAATATGGAGTCTGAAACAAAAATTATGACCTTTTTATTTTTTTATTTGGTAGGTTTCTTGCTGACTTCATTTTGCTGCTCTGCTTTCCCTACATTTTGTAGAAGCCAACAAAAAGTAAGAAACTGTTGCAAAAGGCAGGACACAAGAGAATGAGTACATAGTACCATCTAGAGCCTGCAACTGTTGTAACACCTTCGAAAGGAAAGCCTTTTCTGGACTCTCGCTAGGGTCTGTGTGCAAGAGGTAAGAATAAATCCTGTATTTTTTCCAGGGGCATGAAAGGGATATTCCAACACGATGGAAACAGACCTAGAACTGAGCACTTTGCATCCTTTATGCAGGCGTGCTGGTTGTAACACTCTGTTTTCAGAGATGCCTTTTTCAGGATGAGTTATTATCCTACAGCTGATCCTTCAGAGGAAAAACAGACGAAGAGATAAAATGGCATGTTTGACTTCATTATTTTGGAATGTTGGGCCTTTTGGTCCGTCAGCATCTCGTGAAAGCATATTTTTCACCAGTCAGTGCAGACAGGCTCACAGCATGGAACTCCCATCTCAACAGCACTTTCAACATAACTAACTGTTGACAATATTTGAACTTTTGAGCCCTGCCATCCTTGGGCACAGTCACAAGAAGAGCAGGCAAAAATACATCACTCTTCAAGGATCCTAGTTCCCTCCCCCCCTTCACAAACTAAAGCATTCAGCCTCCCTTTTCAAATCCCCTCTCAAAAACACACCATGAATCCCATTTAATTAGAAATGCTCTCACACATTCATTATAGAAGCTGGTTTCAACTCAGAAAGCATGTTCTTCTGGCTCATTTCTATATACAGCACCCCTGTTCAAATATGAGACTCAATAAGCATGACCCGCGGTCAAGCACTCTGGCAACTCTTAAATATTATTAACAGTAACAGGGCACTTAGACTTCCAGGGACATGTGAAAGAGGAGCGGAGAGAGACAAATCCATGCCCACACATCTCTTTCCTTTCACTTCCCCTTCTTCTCATCCGTTTCTATCCAGCACGTCAGCCTTTCCTCTTGTCTCTATTCCATTTTGTGAATATCTCTTTTCTACAGAGGCTTGCCTACAGCTATCGATGGTCCACAGTACGGCAGAATTAATGCAGTTGATATGAGATAGAAAGGGGAAGTGTTGGCAATATGTGATTACAGATTAAATGATGCAATTTCAGGGTCAGCACTACAGAAGGCACTTATGAAGAGGCTGACAAGTAAAGATGAATGGCAAACGAATGAGGGCAGTTACAGTGTTTAAGGTACATTTGCCTTCTCAGAGATCTGTAGACTCTGCTACCATCTGCTGGTTTATGAAAAAGAGCCAGGGAATCTATTTTCATGGCTCTACATACATAATCTTTCAGCTGTCTCTCATTATGAGAACAGTCCTCATTTCAGGTCACAGCCTACCTTCAGCCCCCACAGAGCTGTCAATTAAGCTCCCTTTTGTTTCCTGATGCATTTCCGACAGCAAGCAGGAGGAAGAATGGCAAACAGACAGTGAAAAATGTGTACTAAATCCAGAAAAATATATTCCAGAGTAAGGCACATTTTCCGTATTTTGCAAGAAAGAAAAAAAAAAAAAATGCAATTAGTTCCAGATTGTTCTAGAGGGCAGAGGGTGAGAACAGATTGAAAGGTGTTCAGTTCTGGTTTTGAATGAACCTAACCTTCATTATGCTTCCCTATAGAACTGAAATATAAATTGTTGCACTCCGCTGAAATCAATGGAGCAATGCAACCTGTTATCTTTTGAGAATGTGATCCAGGGACGATGCATGCCAGACCTTAAATCTAATTTAATGCAAGGTTATGGCCAAGTTACATTAAATAGAGGAAGAGAAAAAATATGAATGTATTTCCAGATTTATATTCTACACCTTCTTCCCTTAGGCACATATAATGATACATGGACGCTTACAGAACTCACAAAATAAACTGGTTTTAAAATCACCATCTCTTCTTCATCCCTTTTACTTGTCAGGACTATCAAGAAAGGGTTAACAGTGGTGGGAAATTTTACAGAAGTGTAGCCTTATAAATTGCACAAAACCAACCTGATTTGTTAGAGTTTAAGACCAAAGGAGATCATTGTGGCTGCTTCCATACTTACCACAGTCCATGGATTTTTATCTGGTGACTCCTTTTCCAAGTCATCCCTTCTAGCCGAGTTGGGGTTTCAGAGTGGAGAAAAGCACATATATGTTCCTCAGTTCAGAAGATTAGCTACGTGGTCAGGTCATATATGCTCTTATTGCTGGTGCACAGCAAGGTCCACTTTGGTACAACTAGAACAAAGTTGCAGCACTCATAGGAAGCTCAAGAAGCAGAAACAAGCCAAAGAGGCTAGAGCCCTCCAACGTCTACCTGGCTTCAGGAAAATGTTCATGCTATCTCAGCCCTTTGGATAGCACAGTTTCCCCTCCTGGGGCAAGCCAAGGCTCCCCTAGCCCAACTGGAGGATGGTGCGCCTCACTAGTGTCAGTGGCCATCCCCATTTCAAGGCAATGTCTAAAGACTGAAGATCCCTAGATTTGGAGGCAAGCAGCTGTTGGAAGCAGTTTGGAGAAAAGCCCGTGAACAATGGCCTGTAGCGAGCTTTCTGTATTTTCCCCTCACAGAATCAGACTTGCCCCCAACATCATAAAACAACAGCAAGCAGCCTCCTTTAGGACCTCCGTACTAATATGCACAAGGAAAAGGGTTGTGCACGTGCTGGTTTGGCACGTGTAAGCATCACTGTGTTCACCATCCTTCAAAAAGCAAACTGAGGTTACTGGAGTCAATGAGAAAACATCAGTTATATAGTTTATTCCTACACAGGTTGCTCCAGAACTCCTTTCAAAATAAAACTGGACACAACTCTAATAGTACATATTCTCCGGAGAAACAGTATTAAGGTGACTGACATATGACGTTCAGAGGTGAGATGAGACAACAGACATCTCGCAGCTGAATCCCAGTAAGGCCCTGGTGTAGCCCGAAGCGACTTGGAGCAGTCTCTCTGGAGATGGACCTTTCCTGTTACTAAAGCACTTTTAATAACTCTATACTTCTATAAACAACCCTGTGATAAGGACAAAAAAAAAGATAAATATTTAAAACAACATCTGATAAATTTAAATCTTTAACATTCCTCAATAGCACATTATCCTAATATTCACTTTTGGGAGGGAAAGAGACCAAGTATGCCATTATGATAAGCCAACACACATTATAGACTATGCACTACTTGTCATTAACAAGCATGGAAGAATATGGGAAAAGATGTGATTTGACCAAAAAGACCACCAACCACAACTTCATAGAATGAATTATTGATACAATAAACTCCCTGAGCTACTTCATACACTCAAGAAGCCAAGGCACAAATAAAACAAAGTCACATGGTTACCCATCCCTATTAGATTAATTCAGTCATCTACAGGATATATCAAAGAAACTGGAAAAAATATTTACAATATGTTTGGTTATATTTATTAGAAAGCAGCAAAGCACACAGAAGCTTTGCAATGACAGTTCCCTCTTTTACTGTATAGTTGTGAAAACAATTTGGTTCTTATTTTTGAGACCCCAGAAAGGGGACACTGAAATAGAGCAATTTTTCCATTTCTGAAGAACTACAAACTGCTGCAAGGGAGGATAAGAAACAGCCACAAATGCAACCATTAACATAGGTTTCAGACAGACATAGCAGGGTTTCTCTACATGATCACCCTCCCAGCCCAAGGGGCACAACGATGGTCTCTGCTCCTTGTAGGTCTCAGCTCCAAGCTCAACCTCCTTTCTCCTGAACCAGCGCTGTCCAGGGGGGTTCTGGTTTGCAAGCAATCAAGGTCTAGAAGACTTAATCTGTTTACAACACTACATTTGAAGAGCAGATGGCTCTGCGCAGGTATTAGGGAGCTGCTACCCACCATATGGGTAGATGTATATAGCAGGTAACAGGATACGCCGCACTGACTTGCCTTACTCTCAATAGTTTGTTTACATTAACAACTCCTAAAACACTCCCTACAAGGGAGGGATTTTTTTTTTTTAGCATTGATCAATCTCATTGGGAAAGAAGACAGCACATGGAAACAAAATCCAGCTCCTAAGATGGTTTACCAATGAGATCAGAAAAAAAAAAAATTGCTTCATGATTCACACGGAGCTGTTACACAGAGACTAATTTTCCCACTTGTTTATGTCAGACTCCCTGCAAGATAACTGTGCATTTCATCAGAGAGCTGTTAAATGACCTAAAACCTACACAAAATTATAGCAACAGTAGCAATAAATTTCCTTTATTTTCAAACTAAAGAAAATTTAGGCTCCGGATCATTCACTTTTTGCCCACTGAAATCCTGTGATTAGATCACAGAAAACTTTTTTTTTCATTAATGTTATTTAGCCAGTGCGTCATTTGACTTAGGCAAACCATCACAGTAGAAATGAGAGTTCTGAATCACAGTTTATATATAGTTTAATTCTTCATGGATCAATCTTTCCCAAAGGGATCAGCTATAATAAATCATAACTTCGTCATGGAAATACACAAACACACATAGCAGTCCTGTAACAAATATTTAGATAGGAACTGAAAAAAAAATAAGTAATTTGTGCCCCTTGAAATTTCAGTGGCTCACAAGTCTTGCTTTCATATGGGTTCTGATGTAATTACTATTTTTCACAAGAAAAGAGGATGATACACTTGAAGTGTGTATGATAGGAATGAAATTTAACATGAAAAGGTAATAAAAGTGCTCACTCATTCTTTCTCATTTTGTTCCTGCTGTAAATTAACCATATGTTCCTTAAATCACCTGAGAAATCCGAGAATCAACAAAAATGTTTCCATTAAATTACCAGAGACAATTTCCATTTGTCACAAATCTCTGAATATGTTAGCAGAAGGAGGTTTTGCCTGCAAAGCTGATCTTTTTCCCATTCGGAATGCTCTGGGTGGCACTGCACCTACCAAAATAGCCACTCGGTTAAACTATTTTCCAGAAACAGAGGCTCTGCCTGTTCTCGGCACACGATGATTTTGTACATAAATCTGATGCATCCCAGACACATTCCCCAGTAACTGAGTTACTCATGTTTCATTCCATAAAGAACTACAGTGCATCCCAATTCTGAATAAAGAGCTACATTTTGACATTTAGCTTTTTTTTTTTTGAAGGGGGAAACTTTTTTTTTCCAACTCCAATGATAATCTCAACTAGTACCTACTTCTCAAGACCTTCTTCTAGACATAGAACCACCATTTACCAAAAGTAAATACTTAAACCTTCATCTTTACAATATTAGGGAAAGACTAACTAAACAGTCTTTAGTTGCAAATATGGGCAACAACTTTGCCTTTCTGGTAAAACCAGTAGTCAAATCTGGACCCAAAAAAGCAGAAATCTTTCCTCTGACTTAATGAGGGCTAGGATTTCATCTTAAGTCTTTAAAGCAAGTGAAAGGAAGGAGCAAAACTTCTCTCTCTTTGCTCTCTTTTCTGCTGTAGAGGTGAAATGGATTCTTTTTTTTTTTTTTTAAGAGTTAAAAGGTCATTCATCTTTACAAAAGCTAACAAAACAAATGGCATTAGATGTAGGAGATACAAAAGGTCAAATAAATATCCTGAACATGGAGCTAAAATGTTACCGAAAGACTAAAGGAAGAGGAGAGGCACACTTCTTCCTTTGAGGATACAATGATTAAAGAATAAAAAAAATACTGGAAAGATCACATGGCAAACATTTGAAGTAACAAGCCTGCACTAGAAAAAAAATATCATCACTTTATTAAATATCTAAGGAGCAAGCAGTAATAAGAAGATATACTGATCACACTGTCTATAACGTTATTGACCTTGGGTTTTAAAATTTGAAATTTCATCAGAATCATGCCCAATAGAGAAAAGAACATGCCATAATAGAATATCTATTCTATTCAGTCTGCATAATCATTTTCACTAACTGCTGAACAGCAAAGAGAAAAAAAAAAGCAATTTGAAAAAGAAAAAAAAAAGCAACAAGAAGAGATTTGTTAATTTATTAATGGATCCGTTTACCAAAGAAAGCATTAGACTACATTGATCCTTAGACTCAAGGTCAGACAACTCTTTTCACAACCACCCTTGAAAAGAAAGTATTTACTTTTAGGGAATTTTCTTTAAAAGTTACAGTTTTTGGGAACTGTAAGTAGAACACTTCCCAATGCAAAAGGCCAAACCAAAACAAGAGAGTCACTGACATTGCCACCAACTTCCAACAAGATCAGAGCTATTGTCCAGAAAGACACATTCAGGATACAACATTTGTGGCTAAATGCTATACATTTGAGGTTTTCATACAGAATAAAATTATCGGGGAAAATTTATTTATTCTTCTGTATTTACCAAATTTTAATCACTAGACATTGTCTACAATTTTAGATCATTTTTGATGAAATCTATGCATTACACTATTTTTCTCACAACTTGAGTAGCTGTCAGTCTTCTCATTCCTTCCCCTTCTCCATTCTGACAAGGACTCTGAACAATAAGTTGATTATCATAATGCCAAATACACTATTTTTAGACAAGCATATGTTTCAATGAATTCATAGCACATTTTGTATCTTCTCTAATTTGATTGTATGAATTCAGCTATGATGTGATCCAAGTCCAGGGTGTATTTTCTCCTAATTTAATGCCTTGTTTTAAAAGCATGACCCTTCTCTTCTGACTTGAAAAATATCAGCTGCTCTCCAACAGGATAAACTGAAAAATGTCATCTTCCTACATTCAACCACGGAGGACTTTCACCTGTTTCCAGATGCTAAGTATTCCACACTGTTACACAGCAAGGGTGCTGATGTAAGCTATATCTATGAAGGAGCAAAATGCTGCTCTTAAATCTTGAGTTGTCAAAGAATTACACACAGAAGAGCGAAGCTTCACCAGCTGTGCTGTATAAATAGGACAAGTAAGCTGAGAAATAGGAAGTAAACTACCCAACATCTATTGTTGTCCCATGATTAGGACAGACATAGTTTCTATAAGCCAGTCTTTAAGTATCCTGGTCTTCCTGTTTCTCCCCCTGTAAGGGATAGGGCTGGACAGAGATTAACGTGTTGTGGTCTGCCAAAAGGGAACAGAATTAGAGCCAGACAGTAGGACAGGTGAGAAGGGAGCCTCACACAAAACACACCCCAAGGTGTGGGCAGAGTAACTGTGGGGTAAGCCAAGACAGGAATTTACAGTCTGTCCAGGGTTCTTCAGTAAACGCTCGGCCATTGGTATACACAGCGTAGCTCAGCCAGCCCTCTTCCACTGATGGTAAGACTACTATGAGTTATTTCTTTTCCACTGCACAAACCGAAGTTTAAATTAGATTTTTTTTTTTTAATTTTCTTTTTACTGTAGAGAGGAGTTGGTTTGGGCATTGTTCGTACCTCTTGCTTTGTGGACTAAAACATTTGTGCATCATCCTTCATGCTCTTCTGCACAGTGAACATTGCTGGATCTCCTAGCAGGTCTCATAGTCAAACCGCCTAAGATCTACAATAAGGAATCAATGCTATATGCACTTCAACCAACTCTGTCACATGGCTCTTGTATTCCCTTCCCTCCATCCAGCAAGGCTAAACTTAGCACAGCTGGAAAGCTCTCATCTCCCCTGCTCATCCAAAAGGAGCAGTGCACACAATTCAAATATCTTCTGAGTTCAGTAGTAGATTCCTTAGTTGGCCCTTTCCCAGGTTGCACCCTCTTGGAAAACTTTTTCCAATATAGCAGTTACTCTACAGAAAACTCTATGCTTAAAAAAAATTTTTTTAAAAAAATCAAACCAAACACAACCAAAACCCCACAAGCCGTATTTTTGTTGTTCATATCAACAAATTCAGCTTTATCTGGAGCAAAAGCCTGAAATGCAATGGGAGCCCAAAGAAAGGCTCTCTGATCCCAAGCAGATCCATATAAAGGTCAAAACTCCTTCTCAGCTGCCTTCTCTGTCCAAAGTAATATTTTACCCTCTCTTGCAATTAAAACATCTACAATATTGTCTACTATGGAATAACTGTCACCTCTAGTGTATTCATTTCCTAATCATCCACAGAGTTAATACACTCATCCTGCCTGTCTCTGGCCTTGTCTAATGCAGGCTTACCCTGCCTACTTCTGTGCAGAATGATAATTTTTAGCCATGTCATTATTCTCTTTTAATCCCATTATGGGGTCTGACTTCTCTATAGGACAAAAGACAAAACAACTTACCTCAGTTTTACAGTTCTACACAGGACTCACCTCAGCTATTATCTCTAATTAGCAACAAGTGGTTGAGTGACCTGTTCACCCATGCTTGCATCTCTTTCCAGATTTTCCCACTTCACCAACTAGGTGATCTTCATAAAACATCCATGAGTCATGTTCATTCACTTCCTTCATACCCCACCACAAAATCCGCGTCTGTTGCAAAACCTATTAAAAGCTTGGCAATAATTAGGCTGTTAAAATATCAGAAGTTCCACTTACCATTTTGTCCAATATTTTCTCACCGCTTAATTTTCTCCCCTTCTCCTTATGCATGCCTCGCTTGTACTTATACTGTAACCCTTTTTTTGTAGCACGCTTTTATGCTCGGTTTTTTGTAGAACACTAAGCACAATGAGACTTTGGTCCACAGCTTGTGTCTAATTACTAGAGTAGTGCTACTTCTAATATTAATTTGAGCTAAACTATAAATTATACTAAATGGTCATTTTCACATGCCGACTAGCATGCTGAGATACATTCTGAGGCCACTGTACACATTTGCATTTCCTATCAAGGCTGCTGTTTGATATGTACTTCACATACACAGCTAAAGCTACAGATAGGACCTGTAATTCTTTCCCAAAGGAAAATAAATACGCTCTCGCCACTGCTGCTGCTCATTCTGTTCAGAATATCCTTTAGTTAAAATACAATAAGTGGATAAGAATGAGACCAAATTTCAATTTTTGGAAATTTTTCAATTTCTGCAGATTGTATACTGTGCACCTCACAATTCTTGTTGGGAAAAAACCAAAACAAACCAAAACAACAAAACCAAAACCCTCATTTTCCCTACACAGGAGTCGCACAGGATCATTCCTATCTCATTTTCCTACACTGTAGATGCCACATTCCCCTCTGGCAAACTGGAAACAAAGTTCAAGCTCCGCAGAACAGCAAAGCTTAATCCAGTAGACCAATAATCTCACAAAATTAATTTTTCATTTACTACTGTTCTATTCCTATAAAAGAGGACATTCTTACATATTAAGATTCTAGAATCTCCAAACTTTTTTTAAAAAGAGACGTTTGTAGCATTCTTTCTACAACTGTTCAGAGTGCTGCGTGCATAGGTTGTAGCAGCCTAGTACTGCCCTAGTAAGCACTTCAAATTCTGCTAGGGATCTAGGTACACAATTAAAAAAAAAGTAATTTTTTTTCAGGTTACAGGACAAGACTGCCAGATTTCCAAGTGTAGTTCTTAAAATATTCACAGTACATCGTTGCATTTCTACAAAGAACTGGAACACGAGAAACTGGAGCTCTGTTTTCTGAGATTCCAATGTCTGCAGTGTATTTGAGAAGGAATTTTAGAGTTCTTTTAGACAATATCAACAACACAAAGGAAAAAACCCAAACCAAACCCAACTAAACAAACCAAAAAAATGCCACTGGAACACCCACAAAAAATTGCAACAAATTCCAACTATGGATTGGCTTGAGAAGTATGTAAAAATATTTGTTCAGATTTCAAACTTGGCAAATTTCAAAGACACTTTGCTCACTCTAGAAAGGATTGCACTCAACTGCTTGGCAGTTTCAAATGAAGATATTTCCCCTATAACGCAATATATAGCAGCAAACAAACATTCTAACACAACACAGAAAATAGTCTGTAAGTCCATTCTGAATCAGAGGGACCAACTCACAAAAAATAAAAAAAGGGAAAACCCCATACACATTTACCAGAAGTGACTTTTTGTTTGCTTGGTTTGGTTCTGGTTTTTTGTTGGCCGTTTTCTTTCTTTTGCTAGAATAACCTAATAATCAATAACTTTCGTAAACAAGGAAGGAAAGAAGGAAGGAAGAATTATGAAAATACAAACTAATAAGTAAAGCTATTGATTTTGAAATTCTTCAATGAAACCCTTCTATTTGGGAAGCTGTTATTTGTCTAGCAAGAAAGTTATCAAACTAACAGCACAACATTTAAAGAAAATTAGAGAGATCAAATAGAAACACAAATTTAGAAATAATCAGTAAAACAATGATCCCTAAGTTCGGAAACCTAAGTTCGGAAACACAAAGAAAATGTTTACAGGTTTTAGCACTAAACCTGCATAAATTCTGTTCTTTTTAGCAGCAAACAAGCTAGACAGTTATTTTCTAAAATTACATTATCAAAAGGCTAAGTAAGAGCTAAAAACAGCCTCTAGCAGAATATTACACCAGATGAGATAAAGCGGGGGTTAAAAACTAGTAGCTTGCTTGGTAGAAGCAAAATACCTGCAGCACCATGTAATATACCAAAGAAAATTTTAGTCCATACTTCAAGAACCAGTTTTTTTGCTGGTACAAAGCAACAGAGCTCCACTGACTAACTAATGCTGATTTACACTTACAGAGGATCTGGATCATAAAATCTTGACACTGAAATGAGGTGGCTCTGGCCACTAATTGGATAATAGTTTCAATAACATCCATAAATTTAACAACAAAACCTGCAAATATCACCAGGTATCACTGCTAAACATCGGCTATAAAATAATAACTAGTATCCTAGAGACAGCATTAAATAAAATAATTGTTAGTATTTTAAATCCAGGTCAAGTTAACTTTGTGACCCGAGATAAGAGTTGATAAGAATCACCATGTGTAACGATTTTGACAAAGCAAAGTATATTATACTGCCAACAAGAGGCTTAAAACCACCAAAACTCTCAGACTCAGTTAGGAAATGACACAGAAACTGGTTCTCTGTAGTAGAGTAAAATTTACATTCAAGCAGGTGGTGCTTAGTCCACACGTTTTACAGTTATAACCAATGTGTATGTCTAACTACTAGAATAATTTCAGATCAACCTCTTCCATGTCACAGAATAGGATTAAATAACAAAACTTTAAAAAAATTAAACTGTATTTCAAAAAGCAAAGATTCACCAGACACCTCTTCAACCTGAAAATTATTTGGAATGCAGAGGAAAAATTTGTTGCCTAAACTAACAGCTGGAGGATGGAGATTCGGCCACTCGGGAGAGGAATGCCTGGACAATTACACAGTGGACCTTGAGAGCTTCTTAATAGGGGAGTCATTTGCTAATTTGCTGTTATCTGTGGAGGAAAATAACTTTTAAAATAATCACGAGTTTAGTGTGGCACCACCTCCAGATTTGTTTGTCTCAAAAATGGGACCCGCAAGTTTGGACAAAAGAAGAGACTCAGAATTACTAATTTTGTCCAGAGCAGATGAACCGTCACAAGAAGAGTTAATTTTGCAGTACTTCAAATGCCAATCTGTGAAAGCCATCAGCAGATGGTGAATATTGGATGCTTTGGCCTCAGCTGAGGAAGTGTTTCAAAGGGGAAGTCTTTGAGAACCAGCAATTCAGCAGCATCCCTAAATTTCAATTTAGCAACCAAATTAATCAAAACATCTTAGAGATTTTCAAACTCAAAAAAGAGCTTAATGATACATGCTGACTTCTGAAAGAAGAAAACAAAGTTTCTGCTACAATCCATTAATTTCAACTTTCACTCCTGCCGTCTTGCTGAAATAAGTAAAGATAAGTATCCGAATGTGACCTGCTTCACCCCCTCAAATACTTGCAGAGACATTCACACTCAGTATCTGTAAATTTTCCACTCTCAGCTCTTCATGATACATGGGGTTGGTTTTGGGTTTGTTTTTTTTTTTTGTGTGTGTACTTTGCCATAACATCCAGAACAGGACCATGCAGTCAATACAATAAAAGTAGGTTTTTTGTTTGTTTCAGTGATGTGGGTGGAGCTTTCCTACAGAAGTGCCATTGACAGCTGAGATGACTCTGCATTATGGTCACCTCTAAGAGTTCACACCAGTTTAGCCCAATTTAAATGGGGCAACACCAGCATGAAACCTGACTGCTTCTGGAAATCAGTCTCCCCTCTCTGTAGAAGCTGGATGTCAGCTTCTGGAGAGGAGCCCATGAAGGTGATCTGTAACTTGTACCTGCATTGGCAACAATGCGCAATGTGGCAAAAGAAAGTCGTGATGTCTCTTGACACTGGTTCTAAGCCCAGAATCACATCACCAGGGACTCAAGCAGTAGGGAACAAGTCACCTGTGGGCTCCATCAACGTGCAATAACCTAAACAGGAGAAGAAATTCTGCACTGAGGGAGAAACAGAGAATTCACCAGAAAGTCATCCAAAAGCCCACATTTCTGGTAACATGGGCCTAACGCTCCTCTGCTACTTAGTGCAAAACTTTTTTCTGAGAGCAGGCTAAGAACCTCAGGACCTGCCATGTCCTGATGCACACCTGCTAACCCCACACCTATGCCCTTTCTCAACCTTGACTTTGAAAGCCTACACAGGATCAAAGTAGAGAAGATCTATTGCTTCCCACATCTACCCCAAATTAAAGCTAGCATATGGATTAAAAGGATTAGAACATTCCCTCGTGTCACAAGCAAGGACATCCGGGCTACTGCTCAAAATTTATCATTGCAGTTGCGGCTAGATGCTGGTGTTGCATTGCCACAGTTGTCTCCAATATTTATGTGTACTTAGGTGGTCACCTTGCTTCTAGGAGAGGTTGGATCTTTTAGAGAACTACACAATACTTTGCACGGTACCAGCAACGCCTGTAAATGTACAGGATTACACAGGGTGAAATGCTCACAGCGGATGTTAACTCAGATGACCTCATGTTTCCTTCTGACCTCAAAATCTGTCAATCTAAAATTTGATGAGTAAATGAACTTCTGATATTGCTAAAAATGTTAAAATGCTGATTACCAGAACCAAAGACAACAGCACTAGTTTTCCTCAGAAGAAATACCATGGGTTCAAGTAATAGTCTTCTAACAACTAGGTAAGAGTTGTGCCCTTCTCAGGGAAGTTTTAGAATAGTTCTTAAAACAGTTACATACATACATGTATACATGGGTAAACATCTATGTGATGGAAGAATTTATTAGCTTAAAATTTATTCTGCGAGGTTATTCACAGGAGATTGCTCCAGAGCTCTAGTCCTTAACCCTAGCATCCCTAAAGCTTGTGGAAACAACTAGAGGAAACTCTTTTCAAATGAACAATCCAAGATAATGATGTCAGTGTTCTGATTATGTATATCTTCTGCCATTGCCTATATTCTCTCATATGACCACACAGAAACGAGGACTAGGCTTCTGCAGGAAGGGAGAGAAGAAAAAAGAAAGTAATATGCTTAAGAAAATGTGCTGCTGTAGGGTGGTGCCACAACTCTTAGAACATTGTTCTTTGATAATTTTATTGGTTAAATATGTATGGAGAATGTCTACCTGAGGGGGAGAAATGCCTCTTCCACCTCTCTGATGTCAGTCTGTCTTCTTGCAGGATGTTAAGTCATAAAAGGGAGCTAAATGGGACAGTTATTCTAATTGAATTAAAAACAAACCTCCACAAAAGAAAAAAGATAATAAATCCATTAGTATAAGAGAGTGGTGAAGACATCAGAAAAGAAACAAGTACAGTTTGAAACGACACCCAAAGCGATTCTGCTTCAAAATCATACGGCCAAAAGTACACTCAGTGGTTTTACTCTTAAAAAACATACCCATGCCCACTACTGACAACACAAGCAAGGCTCTAGTTCGACCATATGCCTAATTTTAAACTTCAAATATTTCTAAAGTAATGCAGTTTTCCAAGTAAAACTGTAAAATAATATCTTCAGTTAAGCAATTAATACAACTCTAATGAGTGAAATCAACACCATCACAACTCAGTTGCCCAGAAGTGGATTTAGACACACTCAAATCACATTAACTGTAAGCAAGGAAGCATGCTAAAATACTTTGTACTTTGTAGAGTAGGAGATGTCAATCAGGTTTGACTTACTTAAAGCTCTTTGAAGAACTGGGGCACAAAAATGAGAGAGGCGAGTGAAAGTCTTTCTGTTTAGTAAAAAAAAGCACTGATACAGCTGTGATTGTTTGATTGTTTTTCCACAATGCAGCCATGCCTTGGATATAACTCCTGATCCTCACTGGCAGCCAATACCTTTTGCTGAAAGTTTTTCTAAAGCTACACAAGAAAAGAACTCAAATTCCTTATTTCCAAGATATTTTTTTGCTCTTAAATTATATAAATTTGGCAGAATTCATGTGGGAATTGCATTTAAAACCTTACACATACTGCTTAATTAAACTCCTGTACTATTACAAGATTTCCACTATTTGAACCACTTACATCAAAGTCATAGAATATAAATAAATACAACTAAATTAATAGACAACTAAATACGTTTTGTGGGTGAAGTAATTAATCTCATGTTGAAACAAGAATGGATGCTACATGGGAGCTTCAGATAGGACCCTTAAGTACAACTGCAGCAAAATGTGAACAGAACTGTAGCTCTTCTCATCAATACATTGCTGTTTACAATAGCCGGTTTGAGTTGCTGCAGTGAAAAATGTGTGAAACTTTATTGGAAGCTGAGGTAGGACAACCTTCTTCCTTTAACTTGTCCCTGACACTTCAGAAAGAGATGTAAGAAAATCAGTAATGGATGACTTGGAAATCATTGTAAGGAACCTTTCTTGCAGATAGGACGTGCAAGCAGCTGGCTGAATTATACATACTTCAGTAGTGATGGCTTCGACATCTTTTACGGTATAAGTTTTACAACTTGGCTAAGTAAATGTGAAAAGATCCTGCTGTCTCTGTGTAATGTACACAATTACAACAGCTAAAAAGCTAATGACGGTACCTAAAAACCATTCTCTTTATCCAGGTCCTAACACATTCTCAGTTTACCATCTCTTTCTTTGCAGTTTGTTTTACCTGACTTGCTATCTCTAAACCCTGGTGTGTGTTGAGACATCTATCACACAACACACAAGGCAAGGCAACGCTACTACGCAGCAAATCCCTTCACTCAGACAGGAGAAAATGCAATTCTTCCTTGCCAGGGCTAGGTGGAGTTTATTTACCCCACCACAGTGACTTCTGTGTTCATGGAGTTGGCTCATTATAGAAATGACTGCAAAACATACATATCTAGCAGTCCTCAGAGGAAACCAGAAATCACCAGCAACTGATGCATAGCCAAAAAAAAAAAAAAGAGCTGAATTTGTCCCCACAGGCACTATTTGTGCATTCACGCACTTAATATTTCACATTGCATCTGACTGAGTAAATAGTGACATTTTGATTATGGAACATATTAGAGATTGACAGTAGTTTTATTGATCTATCAAAACATTTGAAGGATTGACTACTACAGTTTCAAAGTCATTCATTTCAACAGAGGTATGGGCACCAGGCTGCTATAGTCCATGGCAAGCACAAAACCTGAAAAATCTGAATTAGAAACATAAGCCTAAACTCATAAGTGAAGAAAACCTTATAATATAAGGAGACATTCCACAATGTTCACTTGCTGCAGTAATGCCGCTCTCTTTTTATAGGGCCCTAGAAGATTCTTCCTTCGTACTCTGCCCTCGGTAATCTCAAGGGAAAAACAATGTGGTTACACTGAAAATCCCCTGGAATGCAATCATATATGTCCAGTAATGAAACTACACCAATCTCATTACAATCAGGTGCATAACGGTAACTATGCAATTTAGATAAGTCACTTCAGGTTAGCTTCACCAGTAATCATCTCTCTCACACTCCTGAACGTAACCAACGTACAGCACCCCCCTACCCCTTAACTACTAGTCTAACAAATGAGCCTTCCAGATTTCACAGTAAAATGATGGCTATTTGCCTTCCAAATGGTGCCGCTATCCATGCCTAGTAATTTAAAGCCTCCTAAGATTCCCTCTAAAGACCCAGGAAGAGTGGGAGGCAGAAACAACACACCCACCTTCAGAAGTGCTATTTTATCACTGTGATGCTTTCAAATTGTACTCTCACCATTATCAGACCCCTTGGCATAATCACCTGCAGAGCCAAGGGTGGAGAGAGAGCACAGAATAGAACATAACAAAGAGTAAAATGCTTTCAGAAGTGTCACAGCCTTCAGGTAGGACAGAGATGAAGGAACTTGGATGATCTTTAAGGTCCTTTCCAATCCTAACCATTCTAAGATTCTATAAGAACTAAAAGGGGAGGTTAAAAATTAAAAAAAGGCTCAAGACAAGCATCTCTTATGAGATGTATTAAGTAGCATCTCAGGATAGAAAAACAACATGAGATGCAACCAGCTTGAAACAGACTCAAAACCAGCACCAGAAACACAGTGCTCATGTCACATGCTTCTACAAATACCTGCATCACAGAAGGGGATCTTGAGTTTTACTGCAAGTATTGGTTCACCCATGTCTTCACTCAGCTTCACAGTGAAGGACCTCCCTCTTGTTTTAAAAAAAAAAAAATCAAGCTTAGACAAAACTGTTGCAAGAACTACACTCTACAAAAGGGAAACTAATGGAGTAGTAAGAGAGTGTAAAAGAGATTAATACTTTTTCCTGTTGTGAGCTTCACTCTTCCTACAGGACAAGTGAGAAGAAAGGTCTCTCCAGGTTGCAGCCCCTACCTGGACCCCCTATTCCTAGGAAAACATTGCTTTCTGTCATGCCTTTCAGAGGGACAAAAATAAACGTTAACGCTGACCTAGAACCAGCTTGGTATAAGGGTCCTGTTTTGTCTTCCTTTTCCTCGCATTTATGGCAACACAGTAAGACCTTCACATATAGACCTTGTTCCAAAATCTAAGTCCAACCTTTTTGTCAGGAGTTTGAGAGCTTTTGGATAGTTTTAGTTCTGAAGCAAAAGAAAAGAGAAATCATAAACAAAACACTTCTGAAAAAAAAAAAAAAAAAAAAAAGCAGAGGAGAATTTCGGTCAGCTGAAGACAGTTTTTCAGTGAGAAACAAAAATAAAACTTTAAAGACAGTTAAAGATACACTCCACTGTATTCCAAAGGGGAATAACAATTTTAAACATGAAGATAAGACTATCAATGAGTTACCACAAGCAGACTTGTTCTCTAGAAGTCTCTAAAGCAGAAAAAAACTGCTTATTATGATGTTGCCATGGCTCTGTGGCACCTTCTGATCCAAGAGAAGGCAAGGTAGAAACATGCCCTGAAAGTCCCACCACATGTATTTCTAGGGAGAAGAGCCATTCCCACAAAGAGAGTCATACTTATTGGGACCCTCTATATACAACGCTTACCTCTAAACCCAGTATTTTAACTCAGTTAAAAAAATAATTTAAAAAACCAGCATCAACAGACTACACAAATATTTCCTTTTAGAAAAATGGAAAATACACTGGCTCCATCCAGTCCCAGATGAAATAAAAGACCACAAGAAGGAAGGAAAGAAGCCAGTGTTTCAAGCACAAAGAGCTGAAAAGAGAGGTGAAGAAGCAGCCCGATTAGAGTTTCCTAATGCCGTTGATTTCTTTTTCTCTAGTTAACTAGCTAATGGGGTTTCTTTGTTGTTGTTATAATTTTACTTTTAATTGAACTATTTAAAAAAGCAGAAGACAAAAAAAATCACCATCCTAGATGCCAAACTCTCTCAGCCGAGGCACAAAATTGCCAAAACCAATCAAGAGTTTGGCTGGTTTTAGTCCTTTATTCTGCCCATGATGTTTGAAGAGAGAATTCTATACTTGAATGAAAAGTTTTAAATATGCACCCAAAATTCATTATCAATATTTGAGCTACATAGTACCAGATGTTTCCAGCACTTAGGAAAGGTAAAGAAGGGAGCAGAATGGCACATAAAGCAACAGAATGGAACATGTAAATTAGCTTCATTGTACCCGATGCATTAGCGTACAAAGTGCTTGTGTTCCACCAGCAGTTCGTCGGGCTAATTTGCTCATAGACTTCTGTATCATGCTCAAACAGAAATGAATGCCAGGAATAATGTCTTTTAATGAGAAGTGCTTTGTGGAACATCCACTACAGAGCAACTGGATGAATCTACTAAACCTTTGGATCACAGGAGCAAAGAACTTCACCCACATCAATGAACCCCAAACAGAGTAGCCTCATATTCTACTGTAGATTTGCCCACTGTGGCTGGACATGAGAGAGCTGTATCCAACACTAAACCAAAAAGATAGTTGTAGTGAGTCAACCTGGTCTTTCTGAAAGGAGGCACAACCTCTGACATAGATTCCAATCAAAGTATTTACCACTGTTTTCATGTTCTAACACCCTTCAAGTTAGGCTCAAGGCATCTATCCTGTATTGTAGAGATTAAGTAAGTAGATAAATGCATTAATTGTTATATTTGTTAAAGAACGATTAGTCCATTCTTTCCAGTAAAGACATTTCCAAAGGAGAGTCATGAGGGCCCGAAATTACCACCGAGAGAACATAAGCTAGGACTAATCAAACACGACCAGCAGTATTATCATCTAGTCATGAGGCCAGAAGAGAACCTTCAGATTAAAAATCAATCAACTGCCCAACAAGCCCACTAGTATATTGCTTGTAGTCCTTTCACAAAGTCTACATGTGCGTTACGTCCAAGCCTATAGGGACACTGCTAGTGACAATTTCAATTGACCTCATTTATTCTCCTCCAGTTCTTCTAAATAACCTTGTTGCATAATCTTTTTTCCCTCTCTGGCTGCTGTGGTTTTAACAAAATGAGTTCTTTGTGGTCTCCATCAAGACTTCATTTTCATTGGTTTTGAAATGTATGGACATTCATACCTCGGGTGTCGGACAGACCCCATGTGAACAGCCCCTTAGACAGCCAAGCTGCAAAGACCATACTGCTGAATACTGAACCTATTACCTGGAAGTAGATACTTGGAGAGCCTGCAAATTCACTGTGCCAGCAATCTACGTTTTTGTGACACTAAGTCTCAGTAATTTTTAACACATGCTTCAACAAATCATTATACCCAGCGTACAGGATAGTTCTCAGTGACCCAGAGCTGGTTTCTCAGTTGCAGCCACCACAATAAATATTGCAAATGAAAGAAAAAAAAAAAGTGTTGCTGAAATGTTATCTCTACTGACCACAAAGCCAGCCCTCTAAGAGCCATGAAAAAACACAATTGGGTCAGGACAGCATAAAGGCTGGGCTAATTTGCACTGATTTTGGAAAGAGTAGCAAGGCTTGAAACATGCAGAGGGCGTTATTTCCGTGCTTCCCGTCACTGTGATCATAAGACTTCATCCAAATGAGGGAAATGGACATTTTTGATCTCCAAATTCCTTATCCACAAGCCAAGCCCCAGCACTCTCAAGGTGCTCCAAAAGCATTTACTTTAATTTTTGCAGCTTTGTCTTCCCCAAGTTCAAACCAAAACGGAACTAAAGGTTCAAAGAAACGTTTAAGCATTCAGAAGTAAGACCTGAGCAGTGAACCATTCTTTGAGCTGGGCTTAGTAGTAGAATTTACCCCCAGGTTGGTCCTTAAATTAAGGAAACTCCTTATTCTGACACTTAACGTCAAAAAGAGGAAGGCAGCCAACAAGACACCATCCAGGGCTTCTGTGAGAAATGGAGCACACAGTTTTAAGTGGGCAAGTGGAGATGCCTGGAAGAGGACAAAAATAGACCATTAACATTTGCTAATCTAACTGAATCCAAAAATGAGACCTACTTTTTCCTTCTAAAGGACTTTAAAAACTGTTCTAAACAACAATAATAAAAAAAAATCTCCTAAATATAAGCTTCCTAAATGAGCTACATAATGTTCCATGCCATAATCACCACTGCAACAAGAAAATTGCTCAAATCGTTTTGGAGCCAGATTTGTCAGTCATGCTGCTCTGTGCTTGGAGTAACAATGTTCTGTGCAATTAATATTAAACCTTCCAAGGCAGCTCTGAGTTCTGATGTTCCATGTGCTTCTGTCACGGCAGAAACTGTGAAGCCATACGAGACTGTAATATAGAGCACTGATGGGAAGAAAAGAGAAAGAAATGGGGGAAGGGGGAACAAAAATAAAGGAAAAAAAGTTTTGCAGCCAAACAGAGGCCAGGAATAGTAAGATAATTAGGGTGTGTTTTTTTTACAAGATTGCAGCAGCTTGAATTGTTCCCCCCATTTTATGTTTAATTACAGTTTTTATTGCACTCGTAAGAAATTCAGCTGCTGAAATAATCCAAGGAGCCAAGAACAATTCATTTCTCCCCCTTTTTCAGAAACTTTCAGCTCAGCCATTATACACTCTTGCTTTGTAGCACAAAGATGGAATAAAGCGCTATTACACTTGTTTATGTTAGGGTCTTTTATGCCATCATTATTCTCAATCTGCATGAAAAATCCTAGGATAAGAAATGAATGAGAGAAACACAGGGGCATAAAGAGGATCGAATTCTTTTTCTCTGCATCTCACTGTGCCTCCGCATTGTAAAATTACCACTTACATCAATAAAACACACATCAGGTGATAATGAATGCATAGAGACCTCGCAGAGGGAAAAACACAACTCCAACACATGTGAAACATCAGCCTCCTACATATGCTTAAAATTGTACACGTATGCTGAGATTTCAGAAGAGACATTTACTCAGTGGAAACACAGGGATGGGAGAGGAAGGAGTACATACAACACCACTCCTAAAATGCGTTCCAATCCGCTAAACTGATTAGCGTCAAACCTTAAAGCACAATATTTAGCACAATACAAAACTGCAGGTACGTCATATCCGTAACTAGATCAAAAATTATACCTATACGCTGCCAAGCAGTACATGGGAACAAACGGGAGGCCATGAAACAGGCTGCATGCACCTGCATGGCCCGTGTGGATAGTCATACTGAAATCGATAAAATTTCTATCAATAAGAGTTAGTGGCTTGGGCCAGTCACATATTTTTCATGGTAGGAAAACTGCTTCCAGAAACAGTCACTTGCACTCAGACTGTGCAAATGAGACTTTTCGTTCAGAAATTCTGGTGATATGGCTGGAGAAGGGAAAAATGAGCTCTCCTTTATATTGAAAGTTAAAAGTCAGCTTGAAGGAAAAACATACACATTAATGCAGAACTACTTACAGAGAATTTAATTTCTCATCATTGACTAGAGTCTTGTTTGCAGCTGACTTCTTCACAGCACTTGCCCCAGCTTCAGCTGTCCCCCCAGTAACGAGTAACAAACCTTTTTTTCCTGCAGAAAAGTGTCAATGAAACACTCATAGCAGCTGGAGAATCCAGCAGGAGTTTCACTTATACCTTCACTAGCAACCGTCTTATCTGAAAGGGCAACTGTTCCATTTTAGCCTGATTTGATAACAGCAAGCTTTTATCAGAATTAAGCTCAAGAGAAATGCCCCAGATGCAACATATAAAAAAAAAGAAAAAAAAGGGGAAAAAAACACCCAAACAAAGGAACTAAAATTTTCCACTATGACTGAGGGAGCTGGCACAGCAAAACATGTTAAGTGAAACAAAAAAAAAAAAAAGGAAGCTGAATGAAAAATCAGTGTTCTCTATTAGTAGAGTGCACAACAGAACATTAACTACAGAAAAGATCAGTTCTTCCCTTGAGATCAGTCATTCAAGGAGGGAACTGGTCAAAGTTCTATGGCAAAGAACAACCTCAGCATAGTCTAGGCAGTGTGGGAGTTCAGGAAAAATATTCTTGAAGGTGTGATGACTGCACATGTATTTGACTATCAAAAATGGCACACTCAAGGAGAAATAGCTCAGAAAGTGATACTTAGGTATGAAAATAAGAGTTCTTTTTGATCAAATAGGCCTTTGCAACAAGTGTTCAGCAGAAATCAGTTTCCACTGTCCCCTTGAACACAAGTAGGATCCTTCTGGTGAGACACAAGGTTAGCCAGATGCCTGAGACTTGACTTTTTACCTTTGAAAGGACTAGGCAACTGACGGAATTTTTCAAAAGCTCAGATGATTAAGAAAGGGCAAAAGACCTGCAGACCCTAGTGTTCTTATTCTTCAGAGAGCTGTTAGGGAACTGCTACTAACAGACAACTTTATCTTAAGACACTCCATCTCAAAGAGTGTTCTGTGGAATAAAAAAAAAAAAGAAAAAATCTTCCTGTCCTTTAGCTAATGGTATCAGCATTTCCAGCCCTTGGCATCTGTCTCTGTTTTTCTCACTTCCCCCTTAGCATCTTGCAAGCATATCTAGCAATAATGGAGTTTACAAACTAGCAATCTCATCCCTAATCCCACCTGGCTGTGGTTAGGTTTGCAGATCACGTTTACAATAGCACTGTATGTTAAAGCCCTCATCTTTCAGAGGCTGTTAAAGCCAAATGGGAGAAAAACATTAAAGAGAAAGAAAATTCAAGTGGTGCTGAGAAAAAAAAAAAAGGTCTGGATCTGAAGAAAAAAGCATAACTAATGGGTATATAAATTGGAGCCTTCACAGCAAGCCTAGTTCAGCCATTCAGACTTGCATCATCTGTGATGTTCAGTCTGGTGACAAAATCAGACCGGTACTCTGGGCATAAAATCTTCCATTGCCTCCTTGATAAAATCTCTGATCTTTCTGTTTATCATTTCAGATCTTATCTCCTCTCTGTACGTTTGATTAATCTTGGATTTCTGGAGGAAATGGAGCAGGAGGCGGGATGCAGCCTCAGACTGAGGCAATGGCACGTTTACTCAGCTGCATAACAGGAGCACCACTGCTGCATCCAGCTCCACGAGCAGGGTAAGCAAGAATCCACCTCCACGCCCCAGGACACCTGTATCCCTGACGTATGGTATGAAACAGACACAAATCCGATGCAAGGAATTGTCATCAGTGAAACAAGAATACCAAGGTTCACTTCTTCAGTATTATATTTACTCTTGCCTGTGAAGATGTTAAGTGTGAGACAATTTTCAGCATACACTTATGTCCTGGGTTCAGCAGAGGCAGAGTTAACTTTCTTCATCATAGCTAGCAAGAGTCTGTGTTTGGATTTGTGCTCAGAAGAAAGCTGATAAAAAGTGATGTCTATGTGGCTGCCAAGGTCTTTCACCTTCTCTGGCTGTCTACAAACAGAAGAAGCTGGGAGGGAGCACAGCCCCAGTGACCAGCCCAGGATTTGATCCTAGATTCGGGATGGAGACCCAGAGTGGCCAATAATCTATCCCATCCCATACCCGTCATGCCCAGTATAGAGGTGAGGACCCTCCGGAAGATCATCCCTTTTGGTTCCGGATCTCTTTTGCTCTGGGTCATCCCGCTCCAGGTGGTCGCTCTCTGTAGTTTAGTTATTAAATTGTCCTTATCTCAACCCACAAGTCCTTTTTTCCCTTTAATTCTCTCCCCTATCCTCAGGTGGGGGGGATTGGGCAAGAGTGTGTGTGTGTGAGTTGGCCCCCAGCCAAGGGCAAACCCATCACAATTTATATCTCCAAACTTAAAGCCCAGTTAAGCCTTGGTCACAATCCCTTGTGTACATAGGTCTCCTGGGCCTGTGGATTACCAAGAACTAGCCATCCCTATCTATCTCAAGTCTTTTATCATCTATAATGGCTGCTTACGAAAACAATGCATCTTTGAAAATACACTTATCATAAAAGATTAAGTGCCAATTTCTCCACCTTAGAATACTCACAAGTAAGCTAGCCAAATTCTTTTTGATTACTCACTCTTTGCATTTGACTTACAGATAGAAATTCTCTTGGTAACCTGCCATTCAATTTCATTTTCACAGACATTACTAAAAGATGTTAAGTTTGAACTCCTGCTCGTGTACTTAAACTTTCTGCAGTTCATAATATCCAAACTTTTCTCAGATGAAATGTCATTACCTTCTGTCCCATAAGAATTTTTGAAATCAATAATTAATACTACGAAGATGATGAGAAAAGCCAAGCTTCCCAGTACTCACTAACTTCGAACAGATCTAAATTCCTTTAAGTGTTTCAAACTGGGAGGAAGATGGAATATCAACTCTATAAAGATTTTTCGATGGGATTTGCTTTATACTCTGAGCTACAGATTAATTTTTCAGCAGGGACACACAGTAGTTTCAGAAGGCCCAAGGTAAAAAGTTAATTCTCTCACAAACTCTAGACTGTATTATAATGTAAAGAGTCACAACTCTCCCTTTCCTCTAGCTTCCCAAAACAGGTCTGGAGCAAAAGACTCTTCTTGCTCTATTGTGGGGGTCCAGCTCTTTACTTACCAGAAGTATCTCTTATATATCTGTAAATCCTGGGGAAAACAGTCATAATTAAATCAAATTAATAATACATAGCTATAAAACAAAGCACAAAGCTGTCGGAATGGGGAGTAGAAATTAGTTTGCTAGAAATTCATTCGCATTCAGTGCTTCCAGGATGAAGAGAAGAATATGGAGAACATATTTTGGCAAACAGGTGGTAACAGCCCCTGTTCCTAGTGCTGTTGTTAACCAAGTCTCATATATGTCCCAGGAGTCTGCCTTAAAGAAGGAAATGTCACTCTGGGACAAAAATGGTGTTAAAATTTCCCCTTGCAGCATGCAAATTACATTTTTTTAGAGTTGACACATTCAAGAGAACATCTTGGTGTGAAAAAGTGGGGCATTTTGCACTGGTAGAACACTGAAAAACAAGAAAGAAGAGTTTGGGATTAGTAGTCCATTATGCAATCCAGCATACTTGCAACCAAGGTTACTTGGGTATAACATAGTCCTGTTTGTTGTTTTCGCTGTAATTTTTCTGTATAGAGCTTCTCATCTTCATGAAGGAATATGAGAAGTCGTCACATACTCTGTGTCCTCGTATCTGGGAGCAACAAAGACGATGCGCTGAGCAGCAGCAGCACTTTTTTCTCTTTAGAAGGAGGGTGTTAACTTGTACCAGATGTCCTCAGCCGTTTGGGGTAGGCAGTTTAATAACGGAGTGGCCATTCTGCTAATCACTTTGTTGCTTTAGATTGTAAAAACACTTCCTCTAATTTAGCCAAAGAGTATGTCTATATCACAAAACTGGAGACAAATTATTTGGCTTCTTGTAGCATGAGACTTATAAATGAACGGGGAAGATTTGGAGGGAGATGAAAAGAATAAAAAATACAGTATGAGAGAAGGATTTTCTCTTCCTCAAAAAAAATTGTTATAATTAAACAAACACAACAACAACAATAAAAACCAAGCCAGAAACCCAGGCTCTGTAACCCAATTCAGTTATATTAGTTTTAACATTAATTTACTCACAAATGAGCAATCATGCCTAAAGCACAGCTGAAGTAGGTTTCATAAGGGAGTCTTTTTTTATGTTGTTAGCTTTTCCACTTCCTATTTAAAAATTAAAAATATAGTTTTAACCAGTTGTCTTCTTGAACCAATAGTCATTACTCACTACTGGGCCCTTTGCAAGTACTGAAGGCTTTGTAAAAGGTACTCCTCCCTCCGACACTAGACTTCCATTCCTGAGAGCCAGGAGAATTGTAATTCTTTCTACTAGTCATTAATTTTCCGAACAGCAAGTCTCCTGTCTTCTCCCCTCCTTCAACCTTCTGGCGCGATAATGGGCAATAGAAGGTCAGAACTGCTCCTGCTTTGACGACCCCTTCCTCAGCGTCACCAGTTTCCACTTTCCAGCTTCCAGTGGCAAGGATTTGAGAAGTGTGCAAGCTGTCATTATTGCATCTCAACAACAGCTACATTTTGCTGATATTCTGGGCAAGGCAACACTGAAAAGAACAGCAGGGGGTCTTGAAGTAGCTCCTGAAGACTGTGTTTCAATCAGCTAGCAATCAGCTTATCTTTTTGACAAGATCCTACTCTATTGGAAGAGTTTTTTCAGCACTGAAGAGCAACTTTTAAACACCTGAGCTTCAAACTTGCAACAATTGAACAATTTAAACCAAAATCAGGCATGCAAAGTAAATAATCAGCACAAGACAAAACTGCTTTTCTCATCAAAACTGTGCCAGCTCTACATCCAGTCGTTTCAGCCTGCCCTGAAGGCAAAACGTTTTCTTGCTAATCCTCCAGCACCAGACCAGTTTATAGAAAGTTAGGCGTAGTAGTCAGTCCTTTGGAACAGCAGTATTGCCATGCAAATTTCCATTGGTTACACTTGAAGAAATGCAGCAAAGTCTGTGGGGGGTTGCACAGGTGCCACAAAGAGCAAAACACAGAATAGGATTGGTTTACTCTTGTTCAAAATAACCCAGCTTGATATTCAGAGCAAGGACTGAATTTAGACTGCTGGGGGAGCAAAAATTTCAATTCACCTAGTTCTTAAGCAATTTAGTCTGCGCCCACAACATCTACAAGTATAAGAGCAGTTAATGACAGAACATACCATCAGGGAACCTGACTCTCTTCACTTAGTCTAGTTTGTATTACTATTAAGCTCTAAAGAAATATATAAATTCTTGGCAAAATCAATTGTTAATTTCTAATCTCAAGTTGTACTAGTGATTGTCTAAAAAGAAAAGGCTCAAAGGATTACTATGAGAAAGAAACAGTTCCTCTACTTCCAGCTATGTGTTGAAGTCCAGCCTGAGTCAGTACATAAAAATAATGCAAAACTCCAGGTTGAGCCCAAGTGGGAAGGGCTCAAGAGCCAAGTGGGAGCTGCTTCGCTGCTTCTCCTCTCATCAGAGAAGTCAAAGCCGTGATCTAACTCGTACAAAGAGAAAGATTCAGGTAGTCAAATTTTTTTATCTCTGGATGCTGCCTCATTGACCACAGACAAGCGATTACAGCCATGCTCTCCCAGTTGCACAAGGCTGACCATACACATGTTACAGCACCACATGCAGCATGAGTTTTTATCTAACCCAGGTACATAAACTTCTGGGGTTGATTCTCTGCAATCCGTAAAAAGACAAGGGAAAACTGACAACTACAGACTAGGTAAAGCAGCTGATTGAAGCTGGAGAGTATTTCTAGAAAGGATCTCCTCGAAGCATTTCTAAAACAGCCTCTCCATAAGCAACAGGACAGCTGCATTTTCCCTCCTATTCCCTGTCCCAGGCTTGTTCCGTAGCTGTGTGGAGGATAAAAGCGAATCATTCTGATGTTTTTCTGCCAATATAAAACTCACATTTAAAAAACTGTGATGGGTTGACCCTGGCTGGATGCTAGGTGCCCACCAAGCCACTCTATCACTCCTGTCATCTTCAGGGCAGTGGAGAGAAAGTATAACAAAAAATTTGTGGGTTGAGTAAAAAGAAGTTTCATTTCTTTAATGCTGTTAAAAGATTTGTTTCCAGGCAGGCTGTAGGTGCCAAGCAAAGACAGACTTAGAAGAACTTGTAATATCTTCATACACCACATCTTCCAGGGAGGGAAGTCTTCCTTCCAGATGACAGCATTACAACTCCAGCATCACATGCCTCTTTCTGCTTGGTCAAACCTAGTGACATTTTCAGGACCAAAAAAAAAGGAGCTGAACTGCTCAGGGAAAGAGGATTCATTTATGTTAGCAGAAGCCAATTAGATTCTGTAGGAACTGCTGTCTGCAAAATATGCACTAAGAAAAGTAGTCTTGCACGTCCCACATCACCTGGGTGCTCCTGGAGGCAGGAACAACGAGGAGTAATTCATATAAGTACAGTGAAGACTCAAGAGACCAGAATAAAATGCAGACAACCAAACAGGAAAACGGAATAGGGTGCTCAACAGCTGTGAGCTTCCCCTTCAACCCCTCTGGCTCTCTTCATTTACTCTCTACATTTCTGGAGAAGAAGTCATCTCCAAAAAGCAAAAGGCTACATCAAGAAGAAATTATGACCGTGAACTGCCTTGTTAGGAGAAGGACACTTTTCTGTGCCTGCCAGGCTTGTTTTGACCTTCACAAACGCCATATTCCACAAGTCCCCAATGTAATAAACCAACTGTCACCTGTTAGAAGAGTCCGTTGATCAAAGTTACTGCCCGACCAAAGACTCTAAAGAAATTACCTTTCACTTCACAGACAGGAGGTGGTCAGGGTTTCAGTGCTCCACAAACCAACCCTGCCCCTCTCTGGGGCTATTTTAACTATTAGAAAGCGTAGCCCTACAAACATACACAATCATATAGCTTCCCCAGACACTTTTAGCCTATTTGGAAGCTTCGTACTACACAGAATAATGAGAACAGCAGGTCCATAGCTACCTGTCCTGTTTATGTGCACATTCTAAAGCTCATCCACTTTTCTTTGTGTCATTTGGAAAAAAATCTGCTGCCCTTTGCTCAGACACAGGGGTTTCGGTCTTGGCAGGTATCTTAACACCCTCTCTAGGCTCTAGCTCACTGCCTCTGTGCTGGCAGCGTGCAATCGCCTTGCGTGGCTATTTTTTCCCCACCATTTGTCAGTACACATGCTCTGGGCTTCCCACTGCTGTCTGGCAATCGATGTGAGATCACAGCTCCTGATCCCATGAGGAAGGTACCACAAGACAAGGTCACAGATAAAACAATATCAGAATATACAACCACCTTTGTGTAGCTGCACCACACACAGTTTGGCATTCCTGTGACCCATTTCTTACCTTTTTGTAGCAATTCAGTCAGTGACTTTGCTATAGGAGTTAAGCATGAAATGAATTTTTTCACAGCCATTTACCAATACCACAAAATCCTACAGCTCAGGGATTCTTGTTGGTCCTAATGCCAGCCAGTCCATTTGTATTTAATCTTTGGCAAGTAATTTCATCTAGCATCAAAACTGAACTGCATAGAGTATTTTTCTTTATTCAGAAATCATATTGCTGATGTCTTCCTTATTGCCTTCAAAGTCTAACAAGAGCATTTCTGCTCTGGTTTCTTCCACTACTTAGAAAACATTTAATCTCTTCTAGCATTTACACTACCCTATTTTTCTTATGTACCTCACACATTTCACAGAGCACTACATGGTCATTGAGTTTGTATGGGATTCCTGGGTATCATTTTGCATAGATAGATAGGGACAAACTATAAGTAACAACAAAACCAGCAAACTAATCTGCAAAGGAGAGATTGTGGTATCCTTAACTCGCACCACCATTAGGGGAAGGGAACAGCTCAGTGTCATTTAGGCTGTCAGGACCTAAACAGGTCAAGAGGCAAGTGAACCACCAGAAGGCTGGACTGAGCATTTTACATTACCGAAGACAAATGTGTACATAAGTGTGTTTTAGAAACAAAATTTCTCATCCAGCTTCCCACACACTTCATCTTAAATCATCTTTAATCAAAGCTAGCCCACCAACACACAAATTAAGATTTTTTTTCCCATTGGTTCCAGCCAGCTATTTTGTTGTTTTAAATGTGATTTTCTCATAAGCAATAACCCAATATACTCATGCGATTGCTACAGAATGACAGGGAGCAGTGAAGTCTTTGCCATGTGCAGTACATTCAGAATTTTTCACCGTATCCAGAACTCTGTCTGAAATTAAAAAAAATTCTCATAGTAACTTTCAGTGAAGCTCTGTGCAGCTTATTCCATAAGCAAAACTGATCTGTTGACTTTTTATCTAGTGTAATGGCAAATTCAGATGAGAAAGCCAGGCTTTTTTAAACATGCCAAGCAGCTTCTCTCTTAAATGTTGAGTAGTCATGGAACCTGTTAGCGTACTGCATGGCTGAAATATTTCCCAGGGTGTATAGAGTTTTTTTAATAGTTTGTGGTCATCTTCAATTTCTAGTTCATTGTCCTTCCAAGGATATCAGACCCTTCATCAAGGTAAATGTGCGGTTCTTTCCCTGTGTTCTTCATTAGTGCTTACTTATAAAAGACTTTATAAATACATTGAGTCTCTCTGTAATTTCATGAAGGCACATATTCACCCTCAGAGCTGAGTATATTTCCTCTTTTTTTTTTTTTTTTTTTTTTTTTTAAATGGCTTTC
>WKFP01014321.1:0-47994 GCA_011057875.1 Pterocles orientalis | reverse complement strand
ACAAAAAAAATCACATATTATAGTAGTTAACAACCTTGTGCTTCAGATCCAGACCAAAGCAAATAAATAAATAAATAAATAAAGGAACCAAAAAGTCTAAGCGTTCATACACCTGAAGCACCTTTCACAGCTTCATCCATTCATCTAGCACAGGAATTTTTAACAAACTCTGTCTTTACCTGATTTAACACCTACTAACTTTTTCCTCTTAGGAAACCGTGGAGTTGCTGTACTAAATCAAAGAGAGAGGTAAAACAACAATCAAAATCAAGAGGTGTGCTTGCACACTGTGCAGCTCTTCTACAGTAGTTTTAATCTACCTAACTCAGGTGCAGGGAACCAGAGATGCAGAATTCAGCAACAGCTTTCTTCACCAGATTACCCAGCACTTACATGCCAACCTGACATTGCCTCATACCACCAAAACTACATCCCTGACAGTACCCACACCAAAAACACAAAGATATCTGGTATCTCCATGTGAATATTAGTTTGCAGCACACCTGTCAGTCCGCTGGAAGAGCTCAGCTCCACGTGCGTCTGAGGACAAGCTCAAGATTTCTCCTGAAGTTGGACAGGCACCAGAGTATTCGCATGATCTCATTAGCAAAGGGAGGATCTGAGACTCTCATTTGAAAGCACCCTGTAGAAAAGTCCTTTTACTGCCCCTGAAAGCCACTGAAAATATTCCTCCTTGTGGATAGTACCCAATAATTCAGCCCTTTCTTCCTCAGATCCCGGGGTGTGTCATGATGCAATACCATGACCAAAAGATTCGAATCCAATGTTATTTCAGGAGAGGCTCCCTCACTGGTGATATGACAACATGAAGTTCCCGTCCTCCTTCTAGAGCAAAAGAGCGTCTCAGCCCAGTATAGTACATACAGGGGTTTATAACTCAGTGAGGGTTCAGAATTTTCCAACCCTCTCCCCCTTTTGAACACAGACAGAAGCAAAGAAATATTAGCGTGTTTTTGTAGCAGCAGGGCCCTTAGAAGTCACCATCTAGCCCCAATTACCACATTCTGCCCAAGCAAACAATAAGCAAAAAACATTTTGAAAAATCTCATAGCCACAGAAATTATGGAAAGTTAAAACGTTTGTGACGAAGCACAAGTGTCAAGACATTTGCTTTTCAGGTGGACAGCAGCTAAGTAACCTTTAATTAATGTCTTCTAAATTACAGCCATTGTCTTGCAAACATCATTTCTTTCTGAATGACCCAAAACTTGGACCTGAAACAGCTGCACCACTGTTGTAGCAGAGACAGACCATTCCATGTTAGAAGTGAGAAAGACTCTAGTGAGGCTATATACCAAAGGCTATATAAAATTTATACTCTACCAGCTTCTACAAGGAACCCCTCTGACCTGGAGGTCAGTCACAGGCAGGGCAGCACAGTGCACTGTAGCAAAACAAACAGCTATTTACGCCCAAACTTCGACCTGTCTGGAGCACACACACACATTAAATGTCTTGTGTAGCTTTCCTCTTTGCTTATCTGAAGTCATTTCTGATCTTGCTAATCACCAAGCGATGCATGGAGCTGGCAGACAAGATCTCCATTTCCATGCCCTGAATTTTTTTTTTCAATCAAGTCACATAAAAAGAACAGCAGAGGGATGGAGAAAAGAACAATGTTGCTCTATATGTTTGTAGTTTGCTTATTTTTCCCTGATATTTTCTATGGACGAGAAAGGCCTTGAAATTCTAAGACAATAGGGGGAAAGAAATCTATAATATTTATTTTTCGATTTCAGAACCACAAGTCTGTTGAGCATCATTCATTTTTCTGCAGTGAACCCATACTGGCAGAGCAGGAACTTCAGTTCTGTACGCTTGGCTGATCTTTAGTCAAACTTGCAGTTAGGAAGGAAAAATTGGAAGAAGAGAAAAATGAACAGAACAAAAGTGTTCATTCCTAAGATGGAAACCACCACTTTTCATCTTCTTATCCGAATGCGATTTAAAGTCTGCATAACAAAGTCTGTCCTGCTAAGAATCTTTTGCTCCTCAAGAAATTGCAGAGGAATAGACACAAAAGGCACAAACACATCAGGACTGATTTTCACACATACTACAACAGCTTGTACAGAGACACAGATAATATTTTGACAGAGAGAGATGTCTATAGAGTCAAGAAAAAGCCCAGAATGGTGTGCAAAGGGCTCAATAACAATAGCAATGTAGCAATCCCTAGCTAGTTCCTACGGTTCCTTGGAGATCATACATAGCTGACAAAAGTTACACTAGCTTTATCTAATCTGAGCTGAGGCTGAGGTCAAACCAAAGAATCAGCTGCTGGCTTTGTGGATGGCCACTTTGTTGCTCCCAGAAAAAAGTCAGGTGCATCGGAAAACATAACCTACCAGATGCAAAAATCAAGAAAAAAAATTTTAAAAAGCAATACTAAAATAAAACATTAATAATTTTTTGAAGTTTATATTCATGCATTTTGTAGGCAAAAAAACCCCAAAACCTCAAGCTACCCAACACCTCCTTTCTATAGATCAAAATATTAATGAAATAATCAGTAAAATACAGTAATATAACTGATCTATGCAGTCATTTGCTGCACCACTATGTCAATGGGAACTACAATATTGATGTTGGTGATGCTGATGTAATTCCAAATTTTGGACTTCATTCTCTCCCAGAAAACAGTTAGAGCCTAGAGCATGGACTCAAGACTCCGGATGCAGTGTCCAGCCAACTTCCTGGGTGACATCGGGCAAAGCTATTCCTCCAGGCTTTCTCTATTTATGAGAGTCATCGTCCCTTTCTCTTGCCATTTGTTGTTTACAGATTATCCCTGTGACTGATTGTCACTTCAACAAGAAGCTTAACAATATGTCTAAAATTTCTGTTTTCAAAGTCTAGGGAATGCTACTTACTACACAGCTACAGCATCGAAGCCACACAAAGTCACCAAAGATATTCACAAGCTTGGCTCTGATGTTCCTCTGAACCAGACAAAGACAACACAACTTTAACACGTATAATAGGAACCCCAAGAAAAAATACCTTGAATAAAAAAAGGTATATTAGCTCAGGCTTAGCACCATGTAAACACAGTATTCTAGTTAGCCTGAAGCACATACAGTGGAGACATCCTCCTGACACGCCCCACGCTGCCCACTGTCCCTGATCCTCATTTGTCGCATACAGACATACCTTGCTCCAAATAGCATATAGTCTAGAGTAGGCAGGGATGTATGTCTGCCGAGTTGTCCCAATTTCCAGAATTCTATTAGATTCTTGCCTCCATTGAGATTTCTTGCCAGCAGTGGATACAATAGACTTTGTCACAAAGGAACCACTGTCAGAAAAGCCAGTCCTAGACGGACACATATTCAAAGTCATGTATGACTGAGAGCAAAGTCATTAAGCAAATAGTGTACTAAATTCCAAATAGCTCTAACCACAGACTCAAAGAATACTTTTGAGTGGGAGGGACCTTCAGTGGCCACCTAGTCCAACCCCCAGAACAAAGCCAGCCTAATTAATTCATTCATATTTCTCAGGGCCTTGTCCAAGGTCACAAACATCTCCAAGGTTGGAGAATCCACCTCTTCCGGCAACTTGTGTTTGATAACCCTCATCATGAAAAATCTCTTCCTAGCACCCAGTCAGAATTTCCATTTCCCATGTTCCAGCTGATGCACACTGCCTCTCACCCTTTCTTTGGGTACCTCCAAGAAGAGTCTGAGCCCATCTTGTCAGTGTTGTGCAAGCAGGCAGTTGTAGGCAGCAGCAAGATTTTCCTCAGTCTTCTCCAGGCTACATTTCCTTTAGCCTTATACACATCACATGGCAGCACCCTGGCCATCTTGGCAGCGCTTCTGCCTTTACCAATAATCTATGGCATGGTTTACTTTTCCTTGTGTATTCAGTCTCTCAGAGCTTTGTCAAAGGTGACAATTAGGAGCCCAGAGCTCCAGGACAAGACTGCTCCTAATGTCATAAAGTGTTAAAATCGATTTCCAGTAACTTGAATATTTTGTCTTCTATCAAAAGCCAGCACTTCTCCCTAAAAAGGATTATAATTTTTAGTATAGACATTTGATTTTTTTTAAATGAAAACTAACATTACAGAAATCTTCCTTTCCAGCATACAACAGAGGCTGAATTTTTTTCCCCTTGATCAATCCACCTTGAAAGATGTTCTACAGTACTTTGCATTGGCAATAAGTGCATTACAGCCTAGAATATTGGCATGTTTGTCACAGAGACTTCTCTGCACCCATGGACCCATGCCCAGTTTTAAATTGTCTAGCATCCCGATTACAAGGGTACCCAAGTAGTACAATCAAGGAGATTCTACTATGTAATTTAATCATTCAAAGCTGGGCTTGCTTCCACGACTGTAGTTAGTTTCCATAAGTCCTGTGACAGTGCCAGAAACGTATGTCATGGGATAAGGTCTAGATACAAACTATTTTCTCAGGAGTGTTTCTTAAACCATTATTTCATGTTTTATTGCTAATGCCACATACTGTGTCAGCTACAATTAACCCTGCAAACCCCCTTCCCAAGCATAGACACAAAGTTATCTGTTCACATTAATTCATTCAGCAGTAATGAATTATTTTGTCTACATTTCCCTCTGATCTCACCAAGGTGCTAAATGAGCAACTTCCCACCTGCTTAACTATCTTCTGATCCACTCTTTCCCCATACAAATCATCTGAAGACCTCCACCCGTTCCTCACAAACATGGAGTCTCCCTCTATCCTGCTCCATTCTCCTGCACTCTCTCGAGAGTTCTTCCATAGCCCAAACCTGAACTATGTCTCCAGCTAGTAGAGGCAAGGGCAAAACACAGAATCACAATTTCACCAAGCAGGGTCCCAAAGGAGGCTTGTTGGAGAAAACTGTCCTTTGACTAAGAGAGACCTATATGGAGGAATGAGAAAGAAAAACTGTAGCAGTGTGCCATGGGAAAAGACCTTTTCCACATTTCAGCACGTGGTAATTTGGCAGCTTTCTCTCACCCTGGGATAAGGGTTAGAAAATGCCACTAGAACTGGCATAGGTTTTGTGTAACAAGGTAATAAAATGAAGTTTATGCCTTGATCCTCATCCAGCACTACAGTGCACGGTCTGTTGGTCTAGATGCTCTAGAGATGCATTAACAACCTCACAAAGAACATAAGACTGAATCTCCTCTTCTGAAAAGCTGCAGGGTTTGCAGTCTCTCTGTAGGAACTCTTACTCAAAACAACATATCTGCAAGGATCAGGTAACAGGTATTCTGCAGGCATCTGCCAATCTCCTCCATGTGAGAGCATCTCTTGTGCTTGAACACAAACGACTGGCAACAAGCTGGAGCCACAGCAACACCGGGTAAGGATGGACACGTGCTCAAGCCCAGTCTGAGTGAGGAGATAAAACCAGTTTCTGTTCTATTTGTGCACAGGCATTTGTATCTGTAGCTGCTACAGGGTAGCCCTGAGTGGAACATTTATGCCAAGCAATGCAATATCAATAAACATCACATGTACGGAGGCCAAACTATACCTGGAAGGAGGATGTCATCTTACTGCAGCTGGTGCAGCTGTCTCTTTGCAGCAGCAATGAATTCAAAAGACAAAAATTGCATAGTATTTCCAGATGTATTGCTGTTATGCATGGAGCTCAGACACTTCCAGGAGCATCACCAAGACCTTTACTGCCCAGCAGCAGCTGCCTTGATTTCTCATATCCTCTTGCCTTCTATGCATGTTATACCCTTGACCAGACAAGCAGCAGAAGCAGGTGCACCACTGCCAGTTCTGGTGCTAGCACCCGAGGCAGGCGTATCCAACAGAGTGCAATTGCTGTTCTCTCTTTCCTCAGGCCGAGAGGTGGGGTGATGGCCTCCTGCACCAATGCCATGGCACTGCTGGGGGAAAACAGAGGGCTGAAAGAGAGGTCTTGCTCTGCAGTTTCATTTCTCCTTTTGCACCATGTGACAAAGATGAAGTGTGACACTGCAACGTTGTTGTTTCCTAAATATAATCTGGATGCTGATTTTTAAAGTAATATTTTTAAGGAAGAGAAGGAGAAGCCATAGAAATTCCCCACAGCAGGAGGTAACATCCTGAAAAGGAAAAGCCAAGTCTTCTATTTTCTCTAGACAGCTGATTCAGCCTCTTGTACTATTTCTCTGTATTTGGGGGTAAACTGCTGGGCTTAGCAATACCCCGACTCTGCTTGCGGTTGCCCTTTCTGTTGCCACTGCTTTCATACACAATGACAACTTTCAATCCACTCCCTATGGTCCTAGGAAAAGGGAAACAGTTTCTCCTGTACTTGGCATTTTCTGCAGGTAAAATGAGTTGGAGTGAAGCTGGGAATGCAGCATTAACTGCAGAGTGAAGAGAGAACCGTTGAGAGAGACAGAAGAAAGGGAGGAGACCAAGAAGAACTGTGGTCCCAGTTCCATTTCCTGATATGCTCAATAGTTGCTACAGTCAGAAGTTGCACTAGTTGGGACGAAAGGGGCATCAAGACACAGCTCCCTAAGACATTGCTGCCCTTGGTAGCAGCACGAGTTTTGAGAGCAGCAGCACTAACAAAGCCGAGGTTCCTACGGATGTGTGCCTCGTGCCTGAATATTCTTATGTGTAAAGGCAAAACCCCCAGTCAACGCTTCCTCCACGGCTGGAGCATTTTTAAATGCTGCTATGTGTGGCTTCTGCTCTTCAAATGCTTAAGGAGGGTCAAGACCACATTCTTCTCTACCCAAATTCCTATCTATAAGGTCTCTACGTCTACCCTGTATAAACACAGCTGGCTTCAAATTTTTACAACAAAATCAATAAACAGTAAGGGGAGAACATATAACGAGCAAAGTATGTCTCCATAAGATCTATTTCCTCAGAAAACCAGTGTCACCAAATTAAAAGGAAAAAGCTCTCTGTGCAGAGCACAGACACTGCCATATTCAAATTAGTTAACGATCAATGAGTTCCACAAAGTCTCTTGCAGACATTCCTATGTATGATTTTCATTTTGCAGGGGAGAAACCTTGGCAGCAAAGATCATTCCAAGGCCAAGTAATACCATTTCTTGTCATGGATAAAAGGTGGAAATTGCTTGCTCCAAATCTGTTGTAAAATAGCTACCATGAGTTTTTCTCTACTGTTCTGCCAACACCATTTAAGGCTACAAAACTAATCATTGCACAGGGCCATTAAGGTCACCACTAATCAAAGTCTCTTGGCATTTTCATATACCTGGGCCATTTTACCCTGATTTCCAGGAAGCTACAATCTTCTATCAGATCTAATGAACAACACAGGCAAGGCAATAACTGAGTTTACTGAAGAAAATATTCTGAAACTGTTTTCAGAGGTGATATTCTACTTCTGTAAAGGGGTCATCTAAAAAGGTGCTTCCCAATGCCAGTACATTATCTTAAGCTTTGAGTTGCCTCTAAACTTCTCTGACTGCCTTAAAAAAAAAAAAAAATTAAAAATTTAACCTCTCTTCTTTGCTACATCTGCGCCTCAGTTTCCTTTTCACTGTATTCAGTGTTTCAGCTGGGACAGAGTTCACTTTCTCCACAGCAGCTGGTGTGAGTCTGCGTTTGGATTTGTGCTGAGAAGCTGATCACACACTGATGTTTATACCTGCTGCCAGGACACTCAAGGACTTTCCAGCTTCTCTGCTGTGCCAGTGTCTGCAGGGGCAGGAGAAGCTGGGAGGGAGCACAGCCCCAGTTACTAGCCTGGGATTCAACCTTAGGTTTAGGACTGAGACCCAAACTGGCCAATGGTATATTCCATAGCATGCACATCATGGCCATTATATAGGTGAGAGTTTGTCCGAAAGTTCTCTCTCTTCCTCTGGGTTGGCTCCCCTCCCTCTGGGTCATCCCTCTCTGAGACATCTTGGTCTCTCAGACACTCAGGCTCTTATCTCCATTCTAGGATTGTGCTTTCAGGACTCTCCCTGCTCCAGGATCGTTGTCTGGGAACGGGCTGAGCCTTGGTCATCAGGTGATGAGCAGTGTCACTGTGTATCACTCATTTGTATGTTTGCATATATTACTATTATCATTATTATTCTTTTCAATACTGCAATTTATTTACTAAATTGTTCTCATCTCAACCCACAAGTCTCTTTTCCCTTTACCCCTTTAATTTTCTCCCCAACCCCAGGAGTGGGGAGGGTTGTTGTGGTGTTTGGCTGTCACCCAGGGTCAAAACTACAGCACAGTGTTCTCTGGCAGCACACATACAACAGCACTGCTTTCTGTAAGTTATACTATTTAATTTTACTGAATTGGGTAGAGCTTACACCAAACAGAAATGCTCTGCAGAATAATACAGCAGCATGCTCCTGGTTTCAGCAAGGTTTCTGTGTACTTGTCGTTAGCCATGTAAGTGAATATTGTCGGTGAGCAACACAGGACACACAACAAATTCAGCCTGTCTGCATTTCCAGACATATGCATGTGCAGAATACATATAGTCAAGAAGTCATTCAGCAGGTCAGTCGCATTTATGATGACAGAGGAAACAAAACTTAGAATCTCGTTCATTAAGGACCTGAAATTATTTTGCTGTATTGGAAATTATTGTCTTTCGTTCCACATGTTGTTCTGGGCAGAATTTTTACTGAAGAAAATACCTTTTAAAACAGACAGCATAAAGCTTTGGAAGTTGGTTTCTAAGCTCCCCATGGCTTCATGCATCTACTGACTTGGGTGCTGCAGGCCAAATGCCTTCCAAAGGAATTCAATGAGAGCTTTGGTTTACAGGACACAGACAATCAGCTCATCACATAATTCACAACAGCGTGGCCCTCAGGCCTTCCCTGTGCCAGTGAACACCGCAGCCATCAAACCTGCTAATCGGGTAAGCCTCCAACAGCCTTCAACCTGTGCAGAACCCCAAGAGCAACAGCAGCATCTTTTGCATTGTCAGATCCCTCCCTATGACACAGTCACTGGAGAGGAGCAGTGTCCACACAGAAGGGCCACAGCCCGTAGGGTCTCTTGGCCTTTTTGACCCACTGTTTTGCAGGATTATCAGCTACATGGCAAAGCCCTTCCACACCGAACCTGTGAATCCCCTGGGACACCCTCATGACAAGCAAATAGGCAGGTAGACCTGCTCTAGTGTTTCCACCTAAGTCACAGGAATAAAGGAAGGAGAGGAGAGAGGCTAGCCAGATACATTGCTGGTGTGAGATGGGAAGAGGTCTGGTGGGGAGTAAACAGCAATCTGACAGCGCTGCGCACACAATTCCAGTCTCTACATTCCTGCCTCCAGCACCACTAGTATGACAGAAAGAGAAAAACGCCTGTCCTAACCTGTCATCCCAACCACCTCCAGCTTCGAGTCAGACCTTGCTCTGGGCTTGCTCCCTGCGTGATGCCTCTTGTTTCTGTGTGACCATTTGTCTCCTGATCCGCACTCCCACAAGCCACCTCACCTTTCTTACCCCGTGGCTTTGTATTTGTGCTGTGACAGTGTATGCCATCCTCCCAATGCAACAAGACAACAATTTCTGACAAGGGCAAGGGAGACTGATAACTTCCTTTAAGAAAAATCTGCACTACCACACATTAATATTAGTTCAGGAGAGATCAAAGGGAGATGTGTGGCACAAGATGTGTGGGTGCTCTGTGGTGCTCTCCTCCTTGGCTAAGTACATTGCAGAGGTTCAGACCAGCAACTACAGAACATCTGCCCAGAACGTCACCCCAACAGCATACTGTGCCTGAGGAGAGATTTTACCAGTGGTGGTGTCCACCGAGGAGTACGAGACAGAGCCAGGTGGATGGAAGGAGGAAAGGGAAATAGGGTTCTCTCACCTTTGGTGTCTTGTGTGCTTTCTACTTAGCCCTTGTGATCATAGCTGCAACTACTTTGGACTGCTTTCAAACGAGAAGGCTCTGCCACAGCTACTCTGACAGTTTTCTTGCTGCATCATAGCTGCAGATATATATTACAGAGGCAGAAAGGGGAGGAGCAGTTAGCTAAGGGGAACAGACACAACAAAAGGCAGAAGAGGATGCTGTTGGTAAGCAGTAGGAAAAAAGGAACAAATTGTTCTAACCAAAATAATCAAGTGAAAGAGAGAAAGGGTGCTAAACACAGTAGAAAGACAAGACAGACACTGGAAAAGTGTTCTCTAGCTGACACAGTGGCACATTCACATCCGGAAGGATGCTCTGAGGCACTGAGCTAAGAACCAAGACGTGTGGGTTCAGCTTCCAGCTCTGCCACATTTCCCATCTGATCTGACCAGAGTTGCCCATCTCCCTGCCTTCAGTTCTGCAGTTACAGAACATTCTCCCCTCTTCCATACTGCTCTTTTGATGGAGACCATTTTGCAGAAGAACAGGCTCTGGACCCGTGAGGGCTGACTCTCCCCAGTGGCAGCAGCTGTGCCGGCGCTGAAGGACAAGAGCAGCAGCAGAAGGCTGTGGCCATGCTCACCCTTGCTGCCAGCACTCACGTGCAGGCATGTTCTCCAGGCAAGCTGTGGGACAGCACAGCTGTGCAACTCCAGAGGAAAACCTCAGGCTCACCAAAAGCTCCGAGGTTAACTCCAGGGCCCATTTTCTTGCTGTTTAGAAGGGCTTTGAACTTATTTTGTCTAACCAGCAGCCTCCAGCCACTCCACTAGACTGAGGCTGAGGTCTTTTATCCACGGTACGGCAGCTAAAACAACCTAAAAGAGACATCCTGGAAAGGCCTTGTCCCTCAGTAACTGCTTTCTTCAATCTGAGCTCAATCTGCCCACGCACAGCGTAGGCACAAGAGCTTCACGTGCCTCAGCCTGTCACCATCTTTCAGGGCCTTTCAGCTACCAGCTACTGCACATGCAAGTGGTTTGCTATTTACAGATGAAGGCAATATACTGCAAAGTGGCCAGCAAAGGATGCATGCTTTCTGACCAGAGAAATAAAACAGGATGTGGACATAGCTCAAAAGCTGACTTATTCTGAAGCCTTTAGCACAGGGGATTTTTTCCCCCCAGATTATACTTATTAGTAAAAACTATGTAGGCATCATCACAAAAAAGGTACCAAGGCCAAAGTGTCATCTTGTTTCACCTTCATCAAGAAAAGGCACTTGCCAACAAACCAAAGCACAATGTTTCTGCAAGGCACAGATCTGCTCAACAGGCGCTGGCTGACCCGAACAAATGTAGCCAGCTCTCTCAGCCTGCCATCCTGCATCCACTGACCATCTTTGTGGTCATCTACCAGACTCCTTCCAATCTGTTAAAGTACCAGAGAGCCCAGCACTGGATGTTATTCCAGATGCCATCTTACAAGGGCTAAATAGAAGAGAATAATCACTTCTTTTGACTTGCTGGTTATGCTCTAAAAAGACATTATCTGCCTTCACTTTCAACCCACAGGAAGCCTAAAATGATGTTTCAAAACTTTCCAGCATCCCCCAAATCTTGCACAAGCAGTAGATGGCAATAGTACTAGCATCTATTAAGCTGCCTCTTACTTCTTCCACTATATAATTTTTTTCTTTCTTTTTTGTCAGTTGGTTACTACTTGGTAAAACTTGGGCTAGTTTCCCCTGTCAATATCTGTCTCAGGCTGAACCTTTGCAGAAAATTTCAGTCAAAATGATTCAGCCGTTTCTGAGCACACAAGTAAAAATACATTATTCCAACCAATCTGAAAAATTTTGACAGGGTCTGCTTTGGGTCAAAAGAATACTTTTTCCTAGCCTTGTGAAAGACTGCCAAAGTCTGGTTGAGTTACAAGCCTTCAAAATGTCACAGCTTATATATGCTCAGATAAAACCCAGTGAGCAAAAATCTCTGAGGGTTCTGTCTGAACCGGACACGCTTCATTTTCTTGCAAAGCTTAGCACTCCCCAGACCGCACAAGTACAGACCAGCTGGATACGGCTGCTATGGAGACCCATGTATTAGCTGCTTAAGGTGAGGGTGGGTTTAAGGCATTGCTCTGGCAGAGACTGGATTTCGTGCAAATCACTTGTGGAAACATTTTTGCAGGTTCCAAAAAAACCCCAAAAACCAAAATCAACCAAAACCCGAACCCAACAGGAGGAGTTGTGCAAGACAAAGTTTGCAAGTTAGAGATGATAGGAGGAAAGACAGTTAAGGAAAGTTAAATATAGTTAAGAAAAGCTTATTTTTATTAGACAGACCTATGAAATTCCTCAGTCGCATTCTGACAGATGTAGCTGATTGTCAGACTTGGCTGGTAGCAATTCTGCTGTATCTGTCTGGTAAACAACTATCTGTTCAGACTGCTTCTAGCAGCAAGAGACAAGCCCGGCTTCTATTGGAAACATAAAATGTTTATCCACCACCTGCTAGGAAGACTTTTGTTACTTGAAATTTGTCTTTTGAGCTCTGTGGAAAGCAAGTATGTATTCTAAATGTATTTTCAAATAATGAAGCAGTTTTGATGCCTTAAAACATGTTTTCTTCAAAATAAATAACTGGTTTTATCACTTGAATTGACTTTTAAATGCTTATAAAAAGGTTGAGGATGGAACACCCTAGAGAGAATAAGTTTCTCAATTCCCAGAGAGCCAGACTGTAAATCCCTTATTGCCACCAGCAAACAGCTACTCCCATGCATAACCCCATGAGCACCGGGGTGAGCAATCCTTCACTGACAGGAATTAAGCCTTCATATTTCTAGTTTGGTATGGCACAAAACAGTCATCATCAGTGGATGTTTTCCCAACAACATTCTTCAAAATGTGCAGCAAACATCCATCTGGAAGGATCTCTCATAGAAAAAAAAAAAATCACCAGAATCCACCGTTTACTGGTGCTCTTCTGATGGAAAAACATTTTTTCAAGACCAGGCTGCACTGGGAATTTTGCTTTACAGAAACCTGGAACCAAACACTTCATGGTATACAGGCAACACAAAACAGTCAACAGCAAGAAGTGTTGGTCTTGGGCTGAAGGTGAGCCCGGCAGTATAGGAAGCAGGCACCCCAAGCTCTCTGCTGCTAGACCCCGGCAGCTATTGTCATTTCTAACGGGACCTTGGCAGCGGAGAATTCAAAAGATAACAGCAAGCATTTATCAACAACAGCATCATTAAAGCACTAGAAAAGGCCTTTTTTAGAGGTCTTCATCAGCTTCAGCAGAATTCTCCCCTGCATACTGGCAGCACGATTAAAAAGAATAGATTTGTGGGTTTTAGAGGCAGAAGAGAATATTGCTAGCAATTTTGTCTGACCTAAATATACAAAATCACATCCAAATAAAATACTTTAAAAATAATGCCATTAAGGTCACATAGTCCAGCATCCAAAAGTCTCAAAATGGCATTATTAAGGTTGCCTGCATGACCTTAATTCGGCAACCCTTAATTCCGCTTCCCTCTGCATCGCATTATGTGACTGCAGAGAATGGACAAGGCTCCTTAAATAGGCAGCTAATCAGCTTCTACTTTTGCCCTTGCTCTCCTTGTATCCGAGAGCAGCAGCTAACACGTACCACATCAACCCAGCCCCAGAAATGCCTGACGATTTACAGGTCATTGCAGGCCCACGGAAACACTCTGGCTGACCCCAGGCTGCGGCACACAGAGGGGATTCAGGAGCGGTATCTCAAGGCTGAGACCGAAGGAAGGGGAAAGGCACAGACTAGATATTTAGAGCCCTTTTGAAACCTGACTGTCATTTCAAGAGCCTAAGTCCAAAACTTAGAACCTCTGCATCACCACTTTTAACCCATTGTGCCTGCAACACTTTACTGGTAAAAAAAGCACCTGCTCCCAGATGCATACAGAAGAGCTTGTGCCCAGGCAACACTACATTTCTCAACAGAAATCTCATAACTACATGCCCAAATAAATCCCATACTTACTCTTTTTATGACCTCTGTGGTCCACTGTGGTAAACAGACTCATAAATAAGTACAAAGGCCAGCGGGAGAGGTGGTGTGCCTGACCTCCCCTTCATCACATTGCTGGTCAGAGCATTCGTATCAAGCTGAAGAGCCCTGGGTTTCAAAGTATGCTTTCCCTAAATGGTTTGTGCACATCTTCGGGGAACATTTCCATTCCATCAAATCATCATCCTGGGAGCAGCCACGCACACCAACAAAGAGGATTGTCCACCAAGATGGCTGGACACTCGGCATCACAGCACTTTGTGTGTCAGCACAGTAACTTTTTGTTTCCACAGCATCCAACTCACTAAATATATGTTCTTTCAGACACACATTTCAGATACAACAAGACAAATACTAAATGTGATAACGGGAGTCTGGTTTTGGATCACAGAATCATTAAGGTTGGAAAAGACCTCAAGGATCATTGAGTCCAACCATCAACCCAACACCACCTAACTCACTAAACCATCCAGCATCCTTCAGTATTAGCTAACCTGAACCCAGGAAGCAGAGGAGAACATCATATCTCAGAAGAAAGACATAAAATGTCTCACTTCTGCAGAAACAAGGCAAGTAGTGAACTTCTAGTTCTTTAAGTCAGCTTTGAGGATTAAAACATTTCACATAACTTAACTTAACTTAAGAATAATTTCCCACTGCACAGCACAGTGCCATGCAGAGACAGCCAGGATAGCAAGCCTGGAATTTCCAAATGGTAAAACAAACAGCAAACACACACAAGAAATGTCAATTCCTGTTCTGGATGCAGGTGCTAGGAGAGCCAGCAGATTAGAGACTACCTTTCCTAAGCTTGGAAGCTGTCAGAAACCACCATCCTTTCACTCCTTCCCGTGCCCATGGACCTAGACAAGCCAGAACAATTTGTTCCCAGCACAGGGAGAGCTACGCCAGCGTTTTCCCAAAGCCATGAGAAGATACCATGCTCTGCCACCTGGTTTCTGACTGTACATTTGTGCAACCTAATCCTCCAGCCGCTGTGCTGAGAAGGACAGGATCTGTGAAGGCTTTGAAGACCCTGGGCAAATAATTCCTGTGGCAATTCTGAAAGCAAAACAAAGTGACAGACTGCTTCCTGATCCGTTTTTCTAGGAAAATTACATTTTACGGGCAATTCTGTCCTTACACACGAACTATAAAATTAAATTATTAGCTGACTCAACTCCATTTTGTGTAAAGGATTGAGAAGGATTGCCTCCAGCCCTTGTCCCTTGAACTCTTATTATCAAGTGTATACCAGATTAAATTCAGAATGAAGTAGCCGGGTCAGGCAATCTACCTAAAGTTTAATGGAAGTTAATGATTCATTGATCAAACTCATTTATGTCTAATTAAAGCTTTCCTGCATTATAAAAGACAAGGGGGAAGTTTTATAATGCACCTCACTCCCCCCTCCGTGCATGGTGGATTTGCAGCAGAACTGAATGGAAAATTCACAGAATCTGTCTTTCACGAGTACATGGCTTGGCAACAGCCCTGTAGATTTAAAAGTATAATTATTTTATTTTAGATGACTTCACCAAATGGATGGGGTTTACACAATGCTGCCAAATACAACACCAATATCCAGCTGCACACAGCCAGCTTGTAAACTAAGCTCGCATGCACCAGCACCAGCTCACAATGGAGAAGTTCAGGGAGTGTAATAATAACCAGACCTGCGTTGGCTCTTGAGTATGAGCCTTGCTGGAATAAGGCAGGATAAGCCCGAGACGGGGAGGAGAGCTTCCCATTGCATGCGGATTCGCTTCACGCCCTGCTCACGCTTTAAAACTGGCAAAGCAGCCGAGCCATCTGAAGCACAGCACAGATATTTTTCAGCATTCAAGCATAAATGAGAGCGACAGGCAACCCGCTGCAACACTCAGGATTGATTCCTTCCTCCACTGACTGTCCCCTCTTATTAAGCACTTTCTAGGCATCGTCTTGTATACAAATATGTGATCACACTACGATGCCCCTATTGAGGGGCTATCCACCAGAACATCACTTTTGACACATTTATTCAAGACAGTATAATTAAACAGGAATACTGTGGCCTACTTACATATTTATCATTCTCTTACATGGTTTTAAATTTCATACCACTCATGTGAAGAGAGAAAAAAATGGTTTTTACAATCTCAGGCTTCTGGGGTACAAAAAGAACTTCCCCCCCCAATCTGATATTGTTGCTCCCTCACACATTAGATAGGATTATATAGTCTTTAAAATTATGCTTTACCAATCTTTTTTGATATATAGATCCAAAAAATGACATAATGACAAATTAATCTGGAGAAATAAAATTAAATGCACTGTAACAATTTGCCATCTTTGGTGATCCTATCAGTCCTCAGGTGGCCACCAAACACGGGATAAAATCAGCTGACCTCACAAGTTAATGGATAGTTTTAAAAGTTTCATGTTGGACCAAGCAACACGCTTTCATTTGATGGAAGGATATTGCCTTCCCCCCCCCCCCCAAGTTATTCTAGTTGTATGGTATTTTGCAAATCTGCATGGATGTCTAGTGATAGCTTGCTGACCTATTCCTTCTGCTTCCTCATTAAATCCCAGTGGAGCGTGTATTTCACTGTCTTCAAAACTACATTTCTATTTTGCATTCCTGATTATTCAATATAATTGTCCTTGAAGTAACACGTATTTTCACCTACTGCAAGGTAAATAAGAGCGGTTGCTTATGCATTAAATGGATACCACTTCCCAACAAATGCTTGACTTGTCCCAAAGAATCATTTTGAGCCTAACCAGCCATACTTCACGGAAGTATAGCAGAAACAGGAGCAAGCTTTGGCCTTTCATATTTTTTGGGCTGGAACTCTTTCTACCATCCTTTCCAGCCCTGACGTATCAGAAAAATGGGATATCCAGCACTCTGGGAAGTTTCAGATGAAACAGTTCTTTGGTAGCATCTCTTCTCGCTTCCAAAACAGTTTGCCATATTTTTGCACTTTGCTTTTTGCAGTTTGCTTTAATAAAGCCCTAACAGTTTTAGCTCACAGTTTAAGAGCAGCAAGTGGCTGTTGTTGTATCTCTGTAAAATATGATTAATGTCTATTTTATGGTAAATTTTACAGACCTGCTGCGAATGCAGAGGTTCATTATCTTAAATGGTATTGTTCAGTACTCCATTTCTGCCCAAATATTTTGTTTCTCTATCCACAACAGTTCCAAGCCCCAGAATTCTACAGAGCAGACTGCAATAATGAGGCTGTTTATATGATTCGCAGTGGAAAGGTCATTTCCTACTCTTTTTCCAAGGTCTGTTGGGAAGGGCTTATATTTTCATTGGTTTTTTTTGCTTCTTGGCCTACTGCAATTAAATCAAATGGCAATTGTAATTTAATTTAATTGCAATTTAATTTAACTACAATTGCAATTAATTCTAAGATCTCTGAAAGACTTGGTCAAGTTTGACTGGTATATGGCCCCCCTGAGTTTCCAGAGACAGGCTTTGGTTCCAGAATGGTCATAGGTATCCTTGGGGAGGAAAAAAAAAAACAAACCAAAACAAAACCAAAAAGAATTTCTCAGTGATCTAGGCATTATGACCCAACTGTCTTTATATATGCCACCATATGCACAGAAATTATCTTGATATTTTCAGTAACCTTGAAAGACAGGTGGGGGTTTATCCTGGCTGTCAGACTATTGAGGGAGGATGGTGCACATGAATACTCGTAGATCTTTATTTTGTAGATTGTTCGCCAATTCTTTTCAGTCTCTACCTTGCAACTCACACATAACTCTCTAACCTGAAAATCAGAGGGGAACCACACAAAAAGTGAAAACAAGGACACAGGACTATGAATGAGTGAGGGAGAAACGCAGCCCATAAGAATAAAATCAGAAAGAGGAAGACACAAAATGAGTTACAACCAGCAAGGAACATAAAAGGCTCCAAGAAAAAAAGTTCACTGATTGCATCAGAAACACTTCAATCTTATTTATTGAATTTAAAGGAAAGAACAGAAAAAATTAGGTGCATGGCATACTGTAGAAGAACAACAAATAATGTCTGACACAGATAAGACTGAAATACTGACCTTTCCATTCTCTTCTTAGGATGACACAATTGATATTAAAAGGGGATAGGAACATGGACCAGAATAAAGAAAGGATATCTTAAAAGTGTGAAGGCAAAATATATATTTTCAACACAGCTGGACCTGATGAAGCATTTCAGGAACCAGCTAAAGCCACCCCTAATAATTCAGAGGATAAAAGTGTTTTCAAGAAATAGAGAAAAGCAAAGCAGCACCAGCAGCGCCTAAATTAGCATTCCAATATATGTTATTCAAGTTAGCTCCAGTGCTTAAAAAAATACCAGTAAAGAATACTTACATTATTGGTTATTAGGACCAAGGAGAAGATAAGCTAATAAAAAGCAATAATAAAACAAGGATAAATTATGTTTTACAGTTTAATTTGGTGTATTTGTTAGGATTGTTGGCCTAAATGATAAGGAGAAAAGAACAGATATGACATTTATGTTCTTTACTTAAACTTTTTCACACACCTGTGTGATATTCTCACATCAGGAAAATTATTCAAAGGAAATGTCAGTGTATGAATACCTGATTTTAAAATGAATTCAAATGCTAATTAAGAATTTTCAGTCTCAAGCTGGGCTTTGGAGGGATCTGCAGTGAATCCAGTGCTAGTCCATATTTTCAATAATGATTTAAAATGAAACAAAATTATATTTAAAGTATTTAGTGCAGTCCTATGCTGAAAAGGATTGTAAGCACCTCAGAAAGGAAGTCAGAACCCAGAATGACTTTGAGAATCAGAGAAACAACGATAGGAACATTTAGATTGGAAGGGACCTCAAGAGAACTTTCTGCTCAAAGGATCAGACCAGGTCACTCAGAAATGTTTTCAAGACCTGACTGGCTAAAGCCAAGTATGGAGAACACAGAAACTGCAGTTACAACCTGCCATAGGCAAGCTGTTCCACTGTCCTCACTGTGAAAAAGTTTTCCCTTATATTCAGTTTCAACCTTTCTCATTTCCACTTATACCCACTGTCATCCTCCCACCTGTGTGAAGGGTCTGGCTCATGTCTTCTTGATGACCCCGGCATTGGTGTTGAGGGAGAGCTGTCAGGTCCACACAGCCCTCTTCTCCCATTTAAATGTTGCTCTCCTTCCCCTTGCTGCTCCTCCCCAACCCTAATAAGAAAAAAAAAATGTAATAAAGAGAGATAAGTGTTTACATCCAGGAAGAAGCAGCCAAATACATAAATACAAAATGGGAAATAACTATTGAGGCAGCAGCGCTTCAAATACCGACAGGCTGTTGCACCATATCAATACATGTGCCACATGAAAGACATCAAATTGCGGTGCTTGGCACTTGTCAAGCTTCGGTTGGACTCAGCCTTGAGTCCAGTTCTGGGAAAACAAATAGTGAGAGAGATGGAGATAGACTGGAGGGACTATAGTGGAAATAACAGGATTCAGAAATGTGGAGATACACTCCTTTAGGGAAGACAAATTGTTTTGGAGGTGTTGAGGGGAGGGAGAGGGGAGAAAGCACTGAAGATGAGCATGGAAATAGTTTCCAGTAGCTCAGTAGGTAGAAGTCTTCCAGTATTAGAGAGGAAAAAAGAACAACAACCCCCTGTGCTCACTGTCATCATGATAAATAGAAATACGCTCGCAGGCAACAAATACTGGACCAGATAGCACGGAAGAATCTTTAACTACAAGAATAATCAGGTGGTAATTCAGGCTGCAAAGCAAGGCCATGGAAGCTACATCACTGCAGCCAAGGGTAGGCAAACATGTCAGGTTAAATAGTGTCAGCTCTGTGTCAGGGCAGATGGGAGCAGCAGATGATGTCTCACAGTTCTTGCTGTTCAAAGACTGAAAATTTCATAACAACTTTGATTGATGATTCATATAGACCCCTACTCTAAATAAAATCTAAATGAGAACACTGCCTGATGAAATGTTTGTGAGGTTTCGGTGTCATTAAAGTCAGCCAAAGAAACACTGGCTTAAAGCAGCATCTCATATGATACCTGCTCAGTGTGAATTTTCAGTGCAGACGATGCTCATTCTTAAAGCATTTCCAGCTGCTCTGAGCAGCTTGGTCTAGTGGTTGGCAGCCCTGCGTATGGCGGGGGGGTTGAAACTAGATGATCACTATGGTCCTTTTCAACCCAGGCCATTCTATGATTACATTGTACAACTTCTGTCCCTGGGACTGGGATCCCAACCCCTGCAACGAGGGCACTAAGACATTCTCTAGTTCCCAAAGACCACACACACGGTAAAGGTCCTGACTGAAGACAAATTGGGGACTGAATAAATCACCAAGGAGGAGCAAGGAATGGAGGAAATTTGGGACAAGAATGCCCTCGGTCCCACCATCAGATCTATCTGGAGTTAAACAATTGGCCAGTCAAGCTCCAGCCCCCAAAGGGCACTCTGCCCTCCAGAGACACATTTATTGTTTCAAAACCTATTTCTACAGCTTACCGTGGCTCCTAAAGGATGATACCAGCAGGAAATTTCTTATATTTTGTTTCTGAACAACCACAAATAAGTTTAGCTTTTATAGATGGATTTCCACATAACATCAATGATGTCATTTTAGTTGTTTTGCCACAGTATCTGAAAACTTATCTTTCGCGTATCTCCTGCGCTTCTGACAAGCAGAAAGTGTTCTGGAGTACGACTAAGATCCCACGTGAGACCTCGTCTGCTACCAGCACATGAGAGTACTCTACGAGCATACAACTCTGTCCATTAAAGCAAGAAGCAACTGCTTTTATCAAACCCTGTTCAAGTGAGCTCTTTCCCTCCTGTGAGCTAAAGATTAATTGCTACTCATGTAACACCCTTTCACATTTATCTGCTCTGTTCTTTTGGGGGAAATGGTAGAAAAAAAGTAATCTTAGTGTATTTTTTTTTTGTAGTAACACCACTTTCTAATAAACTATCTTCAGAAAGCAAATTCACTTTGGAAACAGCATTCAATGTTTGATTATAAAATGATACAATAACAAGCCTGTGCATTTGAGGGGTTTATTCCTTGTCCTAAATGTATTATTCTCTCTCATCAAACCATTCGTGAAATAATTTATCTGAATGTTGAGGTATTCTCTCAGTACAGTTATAGCTTTTCCTGTCCTTGGATGACTTTTCTAGGGTCCTGTCCCCCATGCATGTTCCTTTCAAGTGACAGTGCTGTGCTTCTACTTTTTTTTGGGGAAAAGTGCCCTGTAACGTAACCACATTTATTGGCATGATGAGGTTATCCCATTTTGATTAGCAACCTTGATACCAAGCAGGCTTAACTGTTCCCTTTAGGGGGTCTTAACACAACAACATCATACAGCAACTTCCTAGAAACAAAGTACTACCCATGAAAAACTCCATGGCACGCAGGCAAAGCCCTTTAAAGACCATACTTATGCTGACAGTGTCTTTCCTATTCTTGGCCCCATAGGAAGATATGATTTCTGGACAGTGTCTCCTGAGAATGGCATTATGACTCTCCTGACCTTACTGTGTCCATGTCACCTTGCTGCAGCTGATAACTCTCCCACATCCATTCCGTCACTTTCTGCACAATTTTCTAAGCTCTAACTCCTCAATATTGCCGTTCAGCCAGGAGATGCCATTCAAGGGTAAGGGGGCTTTCAACGCAGAAAAAAAAAATCCAATGCAGAAAAGTCCATGAAGTTATGTGCAAAGCTGAGGGTGACCTCTTGTCACTCGGCTGCTGATGCACTTTAGACCTTCCACATGTTCTAGAACACAAACTGTCCTTCAGCTGCCCCTTCATTCAGGGTAGCTGAAAATAAAACCCAAACAAAACAGTGCTTATGAAGCTACAGTATTTGGAATGTAAAGTGTCTGCTCCTTTCATTTTTAAGAAGAATTAGATGCATTACATTTGGAGAAGTTAGCAACTGGAAACCTGATCCAGGAGAAAAAGTCAGGGGAGAACAATCTCTGTGAGATCCTGGGAACAACGCTAGGATTCTCCAACATGAACTTTCTCTCACTGGTGGGTACTATTAAATTACTTAGGAACACCATAAACATAACTAAGCTTTCTGGCTTAAGTCAATAACAAAAAACATAGAAGTCTTCTGAAATCACTGAACTAGTAGGAAAAAAAAACAACCAACCCAAACTCAAGCAAGCACCACTTTTCATTGTAGAAAAGCTCATCTGAGAAGCCCACATGGCTAGGAGGGAAAAAGCAAAAAGGCAGAAGCACCAGTTCAGCCCCTTGATCCTGAAAGCAGCTCTTTTCAATGGTTCAGAGCAACAATGAGGACTTAGTGAAACAGCAAGACTTCCCTGACTGGAACCCCACTACATAAGGTAATGTATAACAAAAATAATATTGCTTACCCTACAGAGGTTTACCGCGTGCTACAAGATGACAGAGAGACACAAATACATGGATTAATTGAGAGAGAGTCACCAGTGAGACAGTGAGAGATGCTCTTTCCTGAACTTCACTGCTCAAAAGAAGTATCTACGAGATGCCTACTTTCTAGTGAAACAATGGGGGGGGGGGGAAACACCCCACAATACATATCATACTATCCAGCTGGCAACTAAGTACCACACAGCTGGTCACTCACTTCCCCCGGTGAGATGGGGGAGAGAATCAGAAGAGCAATAGTGAGAAAACTTATGGGTTGAGATACAGACAATTTAAGTACAGTAAAAGCCACACATGCAAGCAAAGCAAAACAAGGAATTCAGTCACTGCTTCCCATGGGCAGGCGGGTGTTCAGCCTCCTGTTTCGAAGGACTGCAGCATTATGGACTGTTGTCACCAAGCTGTGGGTGCAGGAAGCAGGAAATGCATGGCATAAGATGGAAAGCATATGGACAGAAAACAGATTTAATGGAAAAGATTTTTCCAGGGTTAAGATAACTGGTTTTGACATTAAAAAGCAGGATTTAAGTTGCAAGGCCCTATGTGAACTCCGAATAAGTTTTCTCCTCTCTATAACGCAAAAGGGAGAAGACAAACCTCCTTTCTTCTGCACTCTTACAGTCCATGTTGGGAATGGCATTCAATCTTGCCAGATACAATGTTGAATTTCTGTTAGCTTTCTTTTGTTCAATAAAGATTTCCTGCAAAAGTGTTGAGCATTTCCAAATTTTCAAGACTAAGTATGAGCAATCTTGAAATTACCACTACATCTACAAAGAGTTTATGCCAGCTGTTTTCAACTGGAGAGCAGATTGCAGCAAGATCTCCTACAGAGCTCCGAATCTCAAAAGCAAGTACAAGATAATCATTCTCACCTGTCCTTCCTGTTCCCAGAGAAAAGGCTGGAGATGAGGGGAAAATATATAAAAAAAAAAAAAAGAACTGCAGCAAGAAGGGGAAACAACCTGTGTGTAGCTATCAAAAGGGAAAAAAATAAAAAAAAAAAAAAAAAAAAAAAGAGAACTGCAGCAAGAAGGGGAAACAACCTGTGTGTAGCTATCAAAAGAAAAAGGAAAAAAAAAATCAAGAAGGGGTATTTGTCCAGTAAAAGAAAGGATTTCTATGTAACAAATACTGGGCAAAGGGACAAGCTGCTGTAGCTGAACTGAAAAGAAGATATTCAGTTACCACCTTTATTAAAATATTCAGTTGCCAATATGAAGGAAATTCTTCAAGGAAATGCCTACACTCCTGTACTGGGTTTGCGTGGCAAGGTTTTGGTAGTGGGGGGGGGCTACAGGGATGGCTTCTGTGAGAAGCTACTGAAGCTTCCCCATGTACCATAGAGCCACTGCCAGCCAGCTCCAAGACAGACCCACCGCTGACAAAGGCTGAGCCCATGAGTGATGGTGGTATTGCCTCTGGGATAACATAGTTAAGAAGGGGAGGAAAAAAAAAATGCTGGGAAAACCAGCAGAAGAGTGAGAATATATGAGAGAAACAACTCTGCAGACACCAAGGTCAGTGAAGGAGGGGAGGAGGTGCTCCAGGCACTGGAGCAGAGATTCCCCTGCAGCCCATGTTCAAGACCATGATGCAGACCATGGTGAGGCAGCTGTGCCCTGCAGCCATGGAGGGTAACGGGGAGCACAGATACACCTGCAGCTCGTACAGGCCCCCACACTGGAGCAGGTGGATGCACCTGAAGGATTCTGTGACCCCGTGGGAGGCCTGCACTGGAGCAGGCTCCTGGCAGGTCCTGTGGCCCCATGGAGAGGAGCTCAAGCTGGAGCAGGTTTGCTGGCAGGACCTGTGACCCTGCAGGGGACCCACACTGGAGCAATTAGTAGAGAACTGCAGCCTGTGGGAAGGACGCACACTGGAGAAGTTGATGGAGAACTGTCTCCTGTGGGAGGGACCCCACACTGGAGCAGGGAAAGTAATAATGAATATTTGGCATTCAGTCCGTTTTGCCTGTGATAGTAACTGATGATCTTTCCCTGTCCTTATCTCAAGCCATGAGCCTTCTGTTATATTTTCTCTTCCCTGTCCCAACTAAGGACGGGAAGTGATAGAGCAGCTTTGGTGGGCACCTGGCATCCAGGCAGGAAGAACCCACCACAACTCTACGTGGTGATGCAGCAAAGAGGCACACTACATCACTTATGTGACCAAATGCGCTTTAGAAATGCTTGTCTTTTAAGAAAGAAGACCGCTCCACATAGTACGGCTTTATTTCTATACACACACTTCTCAAATAGGTCCATCCAGGGCTCCAAGATCCTGAGCTCCAGATCCACAGCATCTGAGCTAGCCTGCACGGGATGGCCAGTGCAGACATGCCAGGCTAGGTCATCCTGCCAGCAAGGCATTGCGTCCACAAACATCGTGGGACCACAAAGGGCAACAAAGAAGAGACCAACAAAACAAGCTCCTTCAGTGGCCAGAAGCACTTAAGCTAGAGTAACAAGAACAGGGCACACACAGGGGAGGGGAGTAAGAAGCTTGAGCTACTGGGGCAAAAATGAGCCAGAATATAGGTTTCTATCTGTTGCAAAAAAATCAAAGGGTAAGAAACCATCAATGTCATTGATTGTTTGGAGTTAAGACAAAACCTAACTTGCAGCATGAAGAGCTTATTAGGTGACTGTGTTTCTATTCTACTAGGAAGGGTGAATCTGCATTACTAATCCTGAAATTATAACTCAAACATTATTCTTGTCACTCCCTTCAGACCTGAAGCACTAATTTTCCACATCAAAACGTTTTAATAGATGATGCATTACTGGAAAAGATGAAAGAATATAACTTGCATTAAAGAAAACAATATTTTAATAAGCTTTTAATGATAATTACTCAAAAGTACTTTAAACAACTGTCAAATAACATCTGTATCTGCTTATTCTCTGAGTAATTGGGGGGTTTTGTTGTTGTTAAAGAAAAATAAGAAATACCTATAATCCTCTTACTGAAAGTAGCAAAATTTAGCAAATATACATGGGACACTCCCAACATCGAACCCCCAAATTTCCTTTATAAGTACACCCTTAATCAAATAAACCAATCCTATTCAGAATAACAACAATACCTCAGAATTACAGCATAGTATACTCACAGTATGTTTTTGCTATTTGATGCTTTTTGAATATTGTAGTAATCCAGTAAAACCGGTGTTTTTCATGTTAGAGAAACCTTGGTTGAGAAGGAAAGGATAGGGTTATAAAGGTAAAACTGACGGATGCTTTGCTTTGTTGTCTATCCCTACACACCAACTCATGACTAGGTGGCCACATGGAATATACCGAGAACTGGTACAGCCTGTTCAGAAAGGACATGACCTGCAAATGTTATAGATACAGTTGTTCTGGGCCTCATCGCATTAGCCAGAAATACTGAACTAGAAAATGTGGAATTTTTCTTGCACATTTTCAAATAAAAATAAAAAAAAAAATCAATGTTAAAGAAATCCAGTAAAATTGCTTTTAGATTATAACATCTTTCACAGCAAGATGAAAACAAAACAAAAACATGGTTAATTACCCTTGTGAATTATCATCTGCAGAAAATAGATGGTTGATAGTCCCCAAAATCAGAAAAATTGGCTGGATCTCTTTTAAAAGTGTCAAAACAGAATGACAAGAGCTTGCTTTGTTTTTACAGTTCTACCTCAATCCCCCAAGCCTTGCAGTCTCCCTCCAGGCCCCTATCAATGAATGTTGTTGAAATTAGTCCCTTTAAAAGACAGGTTGAGCCATTTTCACATTGACTTATATAAAGCCATTTTTCTGTTTTATTAGTCACATTAGCATTCGATTGCCCTTTAAATGTCACAAGTTCAAGAGCATAGCTCTATGTATCCTAGAAATATTCCTATTTGATGTAATAAAACAGAAAGCTACAATTTCCTGGGTAGATCAGGTGACAAAAAAAAAGGGAAACAAAAAGGGCAAAACAGCACAGAGTAAAACAACAGGGAGTAAAGCAAGATTGTTTCCAAGTCAAAGAGGAGTGTTCCTGGGAGCAGAGATTTACCAAGGCTTGTTTGTATTGTCTCTATCTAAATGCATGAAACAGCTGATTAACCCTGCCACTGGCTCTAGCTCACAGAAAGGAAGAAAAACAGCACTGCAACTGCCTTCAGACATGTTCCCTGACCTATTAGGTACCTTAGCAAAGCCTCACCTACATTGCAACTACTCTCATTGATTAGTGGTGTTTTATTTCAAAGCAGAAACCTGCAAAATTCCCTGGCTGCATATTAGCTAACCTAAAACATTGTCAGGGTTATCAAGGGCAGCGTGAAAATCACAAACTAGTTGGAAGGAGTTCTGGGAGATCATATCAATTTTGAAGTCTGCAGGATCTGACCTACCATCTTCTTCTGCCAAAGGTACTGGAGGGGATTAAAAAAAGAAAAATGAAGAAGAGAAATGTAAAAGTGTGCTGAAGAGAAGATACAAGACAGTGAAAAACAAGTACAGTGAAACCAAAGTGGTTATCCTTACACTGTGAGCTTCTCATTTTGGATCTCCACTATACATTCTTGGAGCTGTATTAAGAGTCCCCTGGTTTAATCACTAAGGTAGACAAGCCTGCAGCTAACAGCTGTTTAGTGCCTGGAACAGGGTACACATGGCTTGAAAATATCACCCGAATTACCAGTCTAGTTACCCACAAAGAAAAGCAATGTAAAACTAAAGTTTTTGCCAAAATTGCCATGAAAGCCTCTTCCCTACACATTCCCGCAGCCCATGGCACACCACCCACCCCCCTCTCGCAAATACAAGGCTCGTTTGGAATATCTGCTGCAATGAACCACAGGAAGACACAATTCTGTTTCTGTTACCAATTGTCACAGGTCCCCACAATTAAAATCAACTTGCTAGATAGTCCTGAAATTACCTGAAGAAAAAGGTATTCCCCATGGTACTAAGGAGGGCAAACTCTTCCTCCCCTCCACCTCGGAATCCCTGCCCAGCTCATTAAGGAGAAAGCCATGTACACCGACAAGGATGCACATCACATCAGGACTTACACATCTACATAAGTCTCTCAGCTGACACATTTTTAGACTGTGTGTTACAACCATGCCACAGCAGCTGAACTGCATCCACACCAACAAACTCATGGTGGCTCCAGTGCCCTCCATCTCCCATTGCACAGATGAAAGTCTATTCCCATTTTGTCGGGGTGCTGCAGTTGTTCCCTGGTGGCTGGGGCTCCCCACAGGGGTCCACTGAGCCCAGCCCCTTTCTTCCTATATATGCTTCAAATCCAGCTTACTGAAAAATTGGACGCAAGTGTCTTCTAAGAAATGAGATAAATATTTTCATGCATGGTGCCCCTCGGAAAGTTCGTTCTCTTTCCTTGAGGCTGTGATGGCTCTTGCCTTGCAGTCTGTCAGGTTTGCAACTAGAGTACTAAAAATGCGCTCCCAGGAACTGTTAAATCCACTCATCAGATGCGGTACAGCAATTCTGGTCAAAGCTGACTGTGCTTCTGGAACTGACAGCCCGCACAATTCATCCTCCGTGATAGACACAGATTGCTTGCTTTGTGAAAGTGGCTCCTTCCTCTGAACTAACACACAAATCCCACACTTTTCATTGAAATTGCTCCAGGAACTACATCCTGGAGTGTCTTCTTGCAAGCTCTGTTGGCATTTCTTTCCTCCCTCTGTCGTTTCAAAATCCAGGGAGAGTAATTTAGGCAGAACTACATTCAAGTATACTTCCAAGCTATAGAAGTCATGCATCGTTTATGCTGCATGTTAAATCAACATGCTAGGCAACCTCCACCATCTTGTTCCAGAAAACTATTGTTCCAATTATCCGTTTCTGCATTCCCGTAGGAACAGGACTAAGCATTTTTGATAAAGATTTTTCTCTCCTTCATTTACAGTAGACATGTTTCTTCTTTACCTATTCTAAACTAGGTGTTCTAAGCTCATCTGTACTGAGGTACACTAGGAAAGCCAACAACTCAGGATATACTTAATTTTCCTGCATTTTCAAAAAGTTTCAAAGTGTTGTGTTTTATCTAACACTAAGATTACTCATGATGCTTTAGTTCAGTCACATTTTCATTACTTTTTGCTTTTGTTGGTCTTTTCTTATGAAGAAAAAGTTCCAAATTGTGTAAGTCTGGTATTTGTATTCCACTTCAATCATGTAAAAGTGGTCCTACCAACTCAGGGTAGATGTCCATCTGGTCCACAGTTCTGCCTCTTCTATGGCTAGTGAAGATGGTAAAAATCAGAGAAAGCACAGCTATCTGTTTCTTAGAGCATCTCCCCACATGTCAGCAATCAGAAGAGAGAAGCAAGAAAGAACACTCTCTCTGGAATGAACTTTTTCAGTTCTCAGTTTGTGTACAAGCTGCAGACCCAAATGTAAACTGTGTGGTTACTATTCCTGCTTGTTTTCTTTCATAAATATAATCAGAGGTCTGCATTTTCTGCTCTATATCACAGAGACTTTCACTACTCACTATCCTCTTCCTGGCTGCAAGGAAATTAAGGTCATTTTTAGCTCTCTTTGTGCAATACCTGCTCCGAGTTGTTTCCAAAAAATAAAGGGCTTTCTCAGAGACCTCTAGGCACCTGTGCCAACACCAACCGTTCCCCAAAATGAGCCTCCTAACCTGCTTCCTCTCATGAGCCAGAACATTACCTGGAATAATTTCAGTGTTTCAGGTCTGTCTCTCAATGCATCTCTTACTCCCCCCATCCTTTTCCAGCCCTCCACCCTGAGTAGCTCCCTATGCAAGGAGATCCATGGAAAGCAGACTTAATTAGAATGAAAGCTTTCTCTGGTCCTTATCTCCCTTACACGGCAAGCAAAGGCTGAAAGAAAGGCTGGTGTTCTAACAAAGTTAGCCTAACATAAAGAGCCTGGTAGAAACACAATAATTCAGCATGAACACAAGGAGTGTGTTAGTTTACATTGTTTGGGCTTATTCAGTTGAAAGTCATCCTCAGCATATAAAACTCATCCTTAAAACCATCTTACTCCTCACTCAACAGAAAATCTAAAAAAGCAGGTCAGGAATCCCATTTTCTTCTGTCTACTTAGTATTTTCTGTTCAGGGGTATAACAAAAAAAATGGTTGCTGTTACTGGAAACACTAGAAGGTCCCAACATCTCTGCCCCACTTCACTGCTGTGAAGGTCTGCTGCAGTGATGCCCTCAGCTTCTGAAGAACAAGAGTATGTGGTTCCCAAGAAAGCTGGAGGGTTTCAGGTGCCTGTGGCCCATGATAACAGCCTGCAGCTGGGATACAGCATTAGAAGCAGTAATCCATCACCCTTTGACAGCACATGGACAGGCTGCTGTGAGAAGCCAACATTTTCATACCCTCTCCTTCACCATAAACAACCATGTTTGATCTTCCAAAAAAGAAAAGATGGAAGAGCTTACATATGACCAAGGGTGGCCAATATAAAAAAAAAAATGGCTGCTATTAGCATCCCTAATATTTTCCAGCTGGCCGTGATGCTGAACAGAAATGTCACAGCAAAATCTACTTTTCCTGCAGCTAAGCAGGAAAGACACTTGTGCATCGCAACCCAGAGCTGACCACACGATTTTCCTGGAATGGGATATTTTGCTGATCTGAATCTCTCCTCTGGGATCAGCAACATTTCTGCTAATAAGAGACAGCCCCAGAGTGAGGCTTGTGACAGCATCGGGGTAGACTGGGAGGTGATAGAAAAGGCAGGGGAAAAATTCTCAGCTGTTATAAGCCAAGCTCTAATCTGACTCTTCTGTGTTTATGAAAAGAGCAAGTGAAAGCTGATGCACCCCCTAAGAAGGCAAGCACTGTCATCACCAACCCTAGCGGGTGATTTGTGCATGCCCATTGCAACACAGACTCTTATGCAGCTCTCTGGCAGGAGAAAGACTGTTCATCATCATTTGGTGGCTTTAGTGGAATAAGACAGAGCTCCCCCTCGTTCCCCCGCCTGGCTCAGAAGGAACTGGCTCCAATTGGTGCTGTAATGCACCAGATATAACCAGGTCCTGTGTGCATCCCTGTCCTTCAATGGATGTAATGTCAGCTGTGATCACAGGCTTATTATGCCAGGCGTATCGAGCTGGCATGCAAAACACTGTTTGCTTTACTGACACCAGATGGAGAGACCTGGCTCCTTGTTGGCACTGATCTGACATTGCAAAGTACCTAGGGAGCCAGACAATGAAGACCTCTATGCCCCTTCCCACACCCTGCAAAAAAAAGTGCCCATACCTTAGAGTAAGCGTCCTACAACATGGAGCACAAAAACAAGGCTGCAGTGACCTTACCGTCAGCAATTCTTCCCTTATATGACTTTGTGGGGGGGAGTCTATCACCCAACTGATAAGTCACACAAATCCATCCTGCAACAGCCAGATCCTTAATTGGTTGCTAAAGCACAAAAGTTACATCTGCTGTGCCCTGAGCATAGGGTGGTGAAGAATCAAGACTATAGGATCACGTAGGCTTGCTGTTGTTACAAGTCTTCCACAATATTGCCATGTATTTGTCTCTCTGCAGAGGCTTCTCAGGAGGTTTCTCATAGCTCAGGCAATGTTTAATGTCAGAAGCATTGGGCATATGTGAGAACTCCTTTAAAGCCTTGTATGAAAGGATATACAAGGTGGAAAAAATTAGTTTACTTTTTAAAACTCTTTTTTGCTTTTTTTAAATAGGAATATATTTTCTCATAGGCTTTACTAAAAACAATATTGACTAAGAATCATGCCATGTGTATATTTGAGGCAGACCATGACAGAGCAGGCTGAAAATAGCATTTGCATTGTTGTACAGAAGATGTTCTTTTTCCTCACTGGTGTACAAAGGGTAAAGAACATGAAGAAGGGTAGCTGAGAACTTGACATAAATTAGCTATTATTTTTTGAGTGTTTGGGATCTCTAATTAATGAGATTTCAACAGGCACACTTGATGAGATAGTTGTATAAAATTAATAGCAAAAGAAAATCCTCTGCATTTTGCTAATGGCATCAGACTCCTTGAAATATACAGGTCAGTTGTAACTGATGGGCTCTTATTTCTTTTCATATAGCAAAATGAATCCCACAGATTTGTAAAATCTACATTTCATAAAGTCAGAACAAATCAAAATGAGCCCTTGCTGTCCTCCATCAGCTTTTTCCAATCCAATACTTCTTTCTTTATCCTCCCTTCTTTTACAGATGTGCTCTTCTTTTCCCTAAGAAATCTAAATTGAGAGCTTAAAATATCCCATAAATTTGATTTTTTTTTTTTTTGGAAGTAATTTAAGTTTCAGGCAGTGAAGCCAAGGATATAAACACATCTGAAACTCATGACCAGTCTATTCTTTCAATATTAAAACCATATTTTTCAAGTCTTCCACATGACTAAGCTGCTAATCCAAAATCTTGTTATACATGGCCCTACACTTGAAGTACCAGAAGGATGCTGAGTGACAGTTTCCATACAAGAATTCCACAAGTCACACTGTACACCACAGTTGTTATTCTTAGACAATCAGGGCTTTCAGTATAAAATACTTTCAAATGCATTGCAGTGACAAAGGCAGAAACTCCTGGTCCTCATTATACCTTATTACTCATTTGGCTTATATAGAAATACACTTTCACAAATACTGGTGCTAAGTTTATTCAGAGGAATATTTTCATCCCTAGTGACACAAGCATCTTTCTCTTTCCACTCCTTCTATTTCAGTCTGTGATCTTACCAGAAACTACAAGGCAAACAGAAACATGACCAGCCCCAGCTCCAAGTAAACTCCAGAGTTTACACATCAATAGATAACTCTCAGGAACCTGGTTAGTCCTTTCCAGAACCTAGTTAATAGGAAGTGCAGGTAAATTCACTGAGTGGAGTGGAAATAACATTTTAAAAGAGAACAGCAACTCCAAGTACCAGGGCAGAGTTGTAACCCACTCCAAAGACAGAGCTCCTGAACTGGTTCTTCCAATGTGACATTGAATGGGACCATACTCCCAAACCTGCTCTTACACTGCATTGCACCTCATGTAAAAGTTCTAGTAATTTACTGTTGCACAAAAGAAATGTAAAATGCTCATGGAACAGCTCTGCAAGGGAGGTTCAAGGCATTATTTTTGAATAAAGGATGACATGCAGCAATTAAAACAGGTGCAGATTGTCCAGATACAGGGAAGACCGGAATATACAGCTATAGCCCTGCTATAAATAAAATAATCAAACCAGAAGCTTCAAAGGCAATCCTTCCACAAACAATTGTCTTCCTGGGGAAAGGATGAGATTAAAAAGGCAAACAAAAAAATGTAACTTGTGACACAACACTTGTTGCTTAACCAACTCAGATATTCTGAATAATACAGGTGTCCAAAAGCCTGCCTTAAAACAGAGCCAAACTACTAGCTGAAGATCTGGCCAGAAAATATCGAAGATCGTATTTTTGAACTACTAACATGTGAATATTTGCCACTGGCGTGACACACCAGCTTTTAATTTGTATTAATTTCAGCACTGTTTAGGATTCAAGCATGATGGAGAACATTTTCCTCTACAAGAGGAGTGCTAGACCCAACATGAAATATTTCATCCTGATCTTCTCTGATAGAAAACTCAAGGTTTTTTGTTGGATCAGGGTTTCTTACATTGAAAATTCTGCTACCATGATAAGTGCTATTTGGAAAAACAAAAAGAACAAGACAGAAATAAACCAAACATACAACCACCACCACCACCACCCCCAAATCTGACCAGTGCTACAGCTAAACAAAGCAGAGTCAAAGAAGCAGCTTTTTGTAGATGGAGCCTTAGCTCAAATCTGACCTCAGATTTTGATCACCTGAAGGTAAGCTTTATATCTTATCACATTAAAATGCACTCAGCTTCTACTTTAAATCCTCTTAGTTTGATTAAACTGTAATTCTGCAGCAAGTCCCTAAATCCAAGAAAGGAAAAAGCAAAAGCGTACACAAGACAGGTGTGATGAGACGAGATGTTCCAAGGGCAGACTGAAAGCCTAGCCTAAGAACAAGTAAATAACAAGACTTGAACTCAACTATATTCACCCAATTAGCCCTATATTTAGAGAATATCCCAAGTTTTCAGGAAAGATGCATTATATTGTGAAATGCTGTTCATTGTTCAATAAAGATGATACCACATAAAGACGGTGTCTGAGGGAATAACTTGCAAAACTGTCAGACACTAGAGATCGGGACCACCACCTGGTAAGCTGAGCCTCAGTGTCCCTCTCTCCACTGCTCCCAGTTCTGAGAAACTGGTCAAAATGCATGTTCCAGAAATTTCACGAGGCCTTTGGGTCCTCAGGGACAATGCTTTAACCACTTGCAGCTGATTTAAGACCTATTTATAGACAGATATTATAGTACAGCTACCTCCACCAGAAGAGAAAGCACAACTTTGGGGTAGCTAATGAGATTAAGGAGTGGTAAATCTGGAAAAGGTTACTTTGCCTGACCTTTCACGCAGGTCTAACTGTCTGGATAGATTCACAGGCTGTGGCAGATTGGCTACAAATAATCCCAGATTCCCTTACAGTCACAAGAGGAAACATCTTCCCAGGACTACTGAAGAATTTACTAATGGTACAAAGGAAAAAGATAAAAAAAAAAAAGAGAGAGAGGAAAAGAAAATCATGGAATCAAGTGGTAACCCAAGTAACTAGTGACAAGGAGAAGCCTGGCTGGTTAAACAATAAGCAGCAATAAAAGCACCTGGTGGGGGGGAATTATCTGCAGGAGTCTGAGGGAGGGACAAAAGAAGTGTACAGAAAGGAGGAGGTATAGAACTTAAAAAAAACCCCAAACTAAAACAAAAAAAAAAATTCTCAACAACCAACCAACCTGGAAATACAGAACTATGAGTTTCAATAAGAACTTACTGGGTGCAATTCTGGCTTCCCTGAGGTTGCTATAGAAGCAACCAAGGATCAAATTCATCATTACATACAAAATGACATTAATTTTAACAATCTTATACCTGAAACTGATCTTACAGCTCCTCGCCCTTCTCTGTAATGTGCACTTGAGAAATAAATAATATTTTCTGTCCAGAAATAGCTCTCACACAGTTAACCTTGTAGTCCCACCCTCCTCATCCAACTTTTTAACCCCCAGCCACCGCTCAGTCCAAAGATTGCCCATCTAGAAGTCTGAAGGAGGACTGCAGGCACTTTGCTGTAGCAAAAGGTACTGTGCATGATGAAAGGTTTGGGGGATCCTTTGGGAAAGGAAAAAGATGAATAAAACAGTGATTTAGCAAGTTGGAATTCTGGCATCGAGTCCCAGCTAATATTATGGCCTTCAATAGCATCTAGTATTGTAACGAAAAGGAAATAAAATGTAAGGGTGTATATTGCATTGGTGGTTTAACCATTTAATTTCACTAATTAAATTGTCTCATGTCTAATATGTTTTGTGCATGGTTATAATTGTCAAGTGAAATTAATTCATGGACTTCTTTTACCTCCAGGGTTTACTCCAGGTCTGTGCTGATGCAATTATCTTCATAATGTGCTTCTTTTCTTGCACTGCTACTGTCATATATGCCCCTTGAAAGCCACAGACAGCACTATCCTCTAGACAAAAAAAAAAAGTATAATCAAAAATCCGAAACACCCTAGCACTGTTGACAAAATGTCCACATTCAGCTTGATGCTCATAAGCTTTCTTGCAGCAGTAAAATATTTCTGAGCCCTGGCAGGGGTGATTTTTAATACAGAGCCAATTGTTAGCCAGAGTTCAATGAAACAGTCAAGCTTTCCATTTCCAAGGCAGGATTATAAAATACGCCAACACTGAATAAGTAGAGAGACAGAGCAGTTCAAGGGCTAGGTTTCTCAGAAGGTACCATATAGCTTAGAGAAGGTGTCAGCTAACCTTGGCTGAAGATATGGTGTGGAATTTAAAGAGGAAAATTCTCTAACTTGGCAAATTTGCAAGCCCTGATCAGCAACGTTAACTGAAAGCTGTCAGCTAGTGATATGAAAGAATGTTCAGCATTATATTTGTCAAAAACATGCCTATAGCTAAATCCTTGAGAAATCCTGCTGCTAGTAATAATGCCATACAACTCTGTAGCTCTGTCTTATATACCAGGGAGAACGATCTGCCCGAGTATCCACAGGGACTTGACAAGCACATGGATGTAACAACTGCTGAATGCTGAATTAGGAGCTTCCTGAACATTACAAATAGCCACACAAACCTCTCCTTCCTTCCCTGTTCACCCTAAAGCTGTGCAGTAACAATAGCAAAACCTGACAAAACTTCCTACCTGTTAACAGAAGATCTCCTGACCTTTCCCTTCCTATTACCAGTACCACAGCAGCACACCACTAAATGATTTATCTGCACCTGGTAAGGCAACCACCACACCTGAGCCTCTGACTGAAAAACAGATTGCTCGTTACAGCAGCTGTATAAGAAAAGATTTATTGTTCCAGGGTGAGAGACCTCAATGTCCCATAGTAATGGCAGCTTTCAGTTTTTCCAACAGTGATGATCAGTGCACACAGGTTAGTGACTGCAAAGAATAGGCTCAGAATCAGAGACCTTTCTCAGGAACCAAACAGCAATGCGATTTACTCATTTTCTCACTCCTCTGTCCAAAGCAATCCATTTTATCTGCAGCCAAGGATAAAGCTATAAACCTATGAAGATTACTTAGAACATCTCACATGTGAAGTCTAGTTCGGTTAGAAAATCACATGCAGTATCTTCCCTTGCTGAATCAAAGGTTATTCAATTGAACACAGATGCAGCATCATTTTGGCAAAGTCATGGATTCAGAGCATTAAGTGCATGCTTTAATAATAAAAACCACTCACACAGCATTGTCTCTTTTGATGTTTGTCTCTTTTTTATTGATGTACTTTGTGTGGATGCAGCTCATTCTTCTGGGGTTACATCGGCTTTGCACAATTAGCAGTTAAACCAATATAGCTTTTGTGTGAACTGTGACTCCAGAGAACTTCCACACAATTTAGATCTGCATGTTTTGTTGTGGTTTGGGGTTTTTTAAAAAAATTGAATAGATACCTAAACATGCTTCACTGTTTCAATAACACAATGCAGTAGACATTCGTTTCAAAACCTACAAATCTCTTCTTGCAACATGATTGGACCCTAAAAGCTATTCCACAGTGGTGCTTGAGAATACCTAAGAATGTTATTTAAGTAGCTCTGATTAATTCTGCCACCTGAGTTGGACAGTTACTCTTTAGCTCGCAAAACATTTGTCTCAGCATAACTTTAAGCAAAAAACAAGCATAACCTTCAATGTAAATCACTAGAATCAGTGAATCTAAACCTTCCTCCATAGTATGGATGTTCTTCCACGTTGGTGTCTGCACATTTAAACACTAGCTGCAGTGCTGCTGAATATAAGGGATATAACAAATAAAGGCAGCAGTATGGAAGAAAACTGAGACAAATGCAGAGATACAAGGTTAATGTTCACAGAATAAAAACGTTTTGCTTCACACCGAACACTCACAGAAAGAGGAACCAACAATACCGCTATATTTCTCAAAGTATCATGCAGTAGCCAGCACTGAAAGTTAATTATCGCTGAGATTAACAACTTTCTACTCAGAGACATTAAAACATTTTTCTTTCATACATTTGTTGTGCTCCTCAAGCTTATCTTAACTGCCTTTACTAACCTACAGAAAGAACTGCAGTAGCTCTCTCACAAACATGTCGCTTATTGTTTACACTTATTTCTCTTCACACTTGCCAGACTTGCTGTAGCTTTTACAAAAAGGTAAAAGGCTGCAAAGCCTGGAAGAGCAGCTTTAAAAACAAACAAACAAACTGATAATTGCACAAAGCAATTCAAAATGACATTTCATAAGAGAAATAAAAAGAGTCTTTTGTCTCGACAAAGGCATATTGGAGCATTACCTTTTTCACTTGCTCCATCTAAGCATGCAATCAAAATATTTTTGTTTTTTCTATAGTTGGTGGGTGATATCAGAAAAGAATCTTCAATTACAGTTGTTTGGACTGAGGGTACTGTAACACTGATAATAGCAAATTGTTTGAACACCGTAACACTATTCTCAAAATAGGAGAAAGAAAATTCTAGATATACAAAGCACTGAACAACCAGTCATTAGATGGTGAAGTGGTGTTTTGAGCAAATGTTGTCTGCAAAGCATTTGATTGTGAAGCGCTATTCATTCGAGTCCTAATGTAACAAACCTGGAAGAATGAAACATGATTTTAGCTGAATACCCTTCTTCCTCCGCACTTCAATGATTATGTCAGTACATCTTCCGCTTGCCACCTCTGTGGCTGCCTACACAGATTTAAACAGATGTAGTACGATATATTTCCATACAGAACATCTGATTTTAAGGGCTAGAATTTTTAAGCCAAGGAGTTTAATGGAATTTAAAACAACAACATTTCTACCTCACATTCACAGTTTATGCTATTCAGTTGGTAATGAAACATCAACATGAACTCACTCAGCTGTAGAGCAATCCGAGAAGCCTTATAAATAAGAGGCAAAGCCCTTTTTAGAGAGGTGAACTACAAATGAACTTGGGACTAACTCAGTTTCATTAGCAACTAAGCATACAGACAAGATACTCAAGGTTCAAGAGTAAACTCACCATGCTACCGAAAAGCTCACTAATTACCTTTTTCATTTCACATTTCTCTAATGTACACACCTACTCTGCAAAGGTGAATTCAGTTTGGCTACAACCAACATCTGTGCTCACACCATGCTAACAGCCTTCTAAATCTTGCTTAGTAACACCAAGGAACTGCAGGTTCTCAATATGGAGCAGAACACCTTCCAAACCTCTGTGTATGCACAGAAGCAGTTCTCCAGTACTGGAGAATACTACTGAAGACCAGGAGATGCAGCAGGCACCTGGAGGCAAGGTACTGAAATTCCTGCTTTTGGGAGAACATTGGGTTTCTGGAGCAAAAGCAGGAAGTTGCAATCAGCACCCAACCTATGCTAATATGTCAGTTCAGGAGACCAAGGCAAACAAATGAATGAGCTTGTTCCCTTTGCAGCAAACCAGCAGGAAATTGGTATGTCTGAGCTCTTGATCACTTCCTAGAGTTTAGGTACTGAAGTCAGGACTGGATGAATCCTTTTCTTCAATCAGACACCTACAAGTGTCCAGGACGCTGCTACACCCTGTCATTTATATAACAGCTTTTCCCACATGTTTGGGATCAAAAGACAACAGTCAACCTTCAAAATTTATCTCCAATAAAGGCAAGTTGTCTGGCCAATTGGCAAAGTGAGAGGCTGTTAACACTCGCCTAGTTCCCCCTTCAAGCATCCTTCCTCTTCAGTGTCCTGTGATTTATTTTCATGGAAATTAGAGAAACAATCCTGAGCTGTGAAATAGAAATGAGGCCTTTCCAATGCCAGCCTACAAGCCTTACTTTAAGGATTTTGTTCTTTCTCCAGCACTGCGCAGAAAGCCCTCTACAGACAGCAGCTTGTATTTCTCGCAGAGCTGCAGCCCTGCTCCACAGCCCCCTCCTCCAGACCAGTTTGGTGAGCTCCTTGCAGGAAAGGGGAAAGCCCCCAGGATTTCCAGGGGTGGGTTTTTAACGTGGGCTGTGAAGAGGCAGAGTTAACAAGGGGATCCTCAATCTCTTGTCTCTTCCATTGTCAAGCCTATTGACATCTCTTGGATGCAATGCTGAACATGGCCTTTAATCACAACTCTTTTAAATTTATTTCTACCGAAACCCAAAGCAGAATCTAAAGTGATTCTTCATTGAAGAAGGTCCAAAACAATGTTGATTATTATAAAATTGTACAAGTCTACTACTGACTAGTAAATGGAAAACTCTACAGGAAAGCTGCTACTAAGCTTTCACAGGTAGGGCATAGAGATAAAGTTTAAGAGTAATGTAATTACGGATAACCCTATACTTTGACTGGCAAAATACTGTATATATCTAGTCACCTTTCTTGTTTTTTGTGGGACAGAGGGGGTTTTTAAAATATATTTGCATTTAAAAATCTTTTCTTGAGGACAGCTTTTTGCAGTGGCTACTAACTAAATAATTGGAATAATCAACTACCTACTTCATCCCATTCAAAAATGTTACATTTGATTTTGAAAAAAGGCAGAAAGCAAGCAAAAATGTGAGAAGACAATCCAACTAATTTGTCAGGGCCAGTCTTTTCAAAGGCCCCTTAGTCTCAAGAGCACTGATTTCACAGGATACATACAAACCTAAACATCTTTTTAAAAATGAAGATCAAAACAACCATTTTAGAGACAACCTCAGAATGTTCAGGTAAGCATCAAAAAGGTGAATAACAGAAATGTTCTTTATTAAATGAAATTGTGAATATGCAGTAACTGCACCGAGCTCAGCAGTTATTTTTGCTTTAATGTGAACATGATAGAACACATGTCAATGTTTATCCAGATGTCTCCTGCATATGGCCCTTGAAATAGCCTTAAAGCATTTGGAGGTATGAAAGCCTTCCCTACGAATGCTTCACTCTATGTTAACCATTAGACCAAGGGTTCCCCTGCAGCAGCACTAGTTAAAGTTAATCTGAAAGTTAGTTTGGGGAGGGTGAGAGGGCATGAAACCCCATAGAGATGGTATAATACTTGCACTGACAGCTTGTACTCTGAAGCTCTGACTCGTAGAGGAACACAGAAATGGAAATTAAGTTCAGAAACAGCAGGAACTCCCTGAGATGAGGTCTTCTGAGGAAAAAGAGAAAACTCTATGGGGTGCAAGAATTACTTGTCTGAAGCAAGATTACAGGGCCTGAACAGGAGCAGCAATGCAGAGAACAATGTGGACAAGTGACGTCCATGAACCTGAGCTACTCTGCACAGGAAAATGAGCCAGAGTCTCAGAGAAGACTTCCCCTCTGCACCCATTAGGTGACCCAAGAGAACAGGGCCAATGCCCAGTATCCACCAAAACATCAAGCAGTACAGGAGCCCCATGTAGCTGCAGCTGCTTGAATGAAAGCAGAGATGAGGTCTGCTTGGACCCTCAGACAAGACCTTCATCCATAAGCTAGGCTGTGAAACCACAGAGAGTCAGCACCAAAGTCTAGACCCACACTGAGACTGCAGCAATACACCAACACCAGAGAACAAGGTGGGTGCAGCAAGTGTCCAGCAAATAGAAAACAGGGCTGAGGAGGCTTGGACTGGTCTGCTTTTACTCAAAGTCTCTTGCCCAAAACAAAGAAATCTGGGAACAGGAGGTATTCAAATGGTTGTGTTGCATCCGAATATGTCCTGTGCCAATCAAAGCTTAGCCAGGCCAGCCACTTGAAGCTGTGATCTCATCACATTGTGTCATTTCTACTTCTAGCTGAGACAGAATAAGGATATGCAGAGAAACATGACAGCAGAAATCAAAACCAACAAGCACGATTATCCCTCAGTTCCTCTGCAGATGTGAGTCACTCCCCAGGATCAGAGAGTCCAGTCAGACTTGCTCCATCTGTACAACTTCTGTTCCAGGCACTTCTTTCTCAGCAAAAAGCTATAAAAGCCTGAGCAGCTTCTAACAAATTATGGAAGTCACACTCACTTCCTAGAGGATTAACCTAACAGCAAAAAATGTAGACTACCAGTAGGCATGCACAAGCAGGTATATTGTGTTAATCACAAGCAGCTTGATGGCTATGAAGTACCAGAAAGAGGCAATAAGGAGGTAAAAAGAATCCATAACATGAAGCTGTACTATGCTTGCTTTCATAACAAACTGCCTTGGAGCACATAATGGACTCATTGGAAGCAGTGAACATTACTGTATATTTTGGAAATAGACACTTCTTCATAGACCCCAACGATCCATTTGTCACACGAGTCCACTGCAACACTGAACATGATACTGGGCCAACCTGCAACATTATTAATGCCACAAACGGCTCCCAGACAGATTAACACAAAGCAGCAAAATCGCTTCAGTGGAGCCGCTCTGAATCATCACATTAAAATGTCTATTCATGCAAATCTGCAACTGGTGGCTCAACAAGATACTACTTTGCCTTTTAGAACCACCCAGGATCTTCTCCACGGAACTGAGTGACATCAGTTATAAGGTCAAAATCCACTATAAAGGTCTCAGGAATCTCTGTGTAGGTTCATTTGCAGCTTCACGAGGCTCTGTACATCAATAAGTAACAAACAACATGGAAGCAGGAGGAGGAAAGCCCCATTGATAAGAGATCTGTGACCCAGCAGTGAAATGGCGCTTTACGTATCATTTACCAAAGGCATTGGCCCATCTTGCTAGCTCTGCTCTATCCAGCACTGTTAGCTTAAATTTCATATGGATACACACAGGGCAATAAAACCACAGCTGTCAACACAATCTTTGAACAATCCCAATGCCACAGCAACATCATCAGCAGAAGTTTTAATAATTGTGAACTGTTTCAGTAAATATTTAGACTCTAGCGTGGAATGTGTGTTATTGTCAGATAACAGTGCTGGCAAATGCAGTATAAAAACTGGCATATCTGTAAATAAATATCATACCTGATACTTGTATTTGCCTCTGCATGCCAAGCAGCACTCTTCCTCCCTACTCACTCCTAAAGTTTTGCATTTTAAGAACAGATTGTTTACTCTCATTTCTATTCCATTCCTTTCCATGCAGCAAAGTGCACTCTGAAACAAAGTCTGGGTGCATTTGCAAACCTCCACGTGTAAACTCTTGAATTTACTCCCTTCACAATTTTTCTGACAGCAGCTGCATAACATGGCATGCCAGTCCGTCTGCAGTCCTATTGTTTAGACTTGGCTGGACAAGTTTGAAGTTGCCATGTTCACTTTTTTACCCAAAATCTTTTTCCACTCTGCTAAGGCAAGCCATCAGTAGAAGCTCTGCTTATAGTAACCCTGACACCAAAGTATACACAAAAGGGTATTGCCACACTGCAAGAAGAGTCACAAAGAAAAAAAAATTTAAGGAGGAAAACATTGATTAAAAGCTAGTGTGGGAAAGGAATAACCAGTAATGGAAAACACCATCCTGCCAGTTCTCCTTCTTAAAGAGAAGAATAATTCTCATGCAGAACAAAAAAAAATTAGTCATTGCATTGCTTAGGGTTGAACAATGAGAGTGTAGGAGAGAAGCAGCAGAAGAAACAGACAAGAAACAGAAGTGGGTGTGAGAAATAAAGCAGACAAAATACCAGTAAGTTTTAAGTATTGTAATTCCAACTCAGGCAGTAGAAATACTCTAAGTTATACCAACTTTCCCCCCTATATTTAGCTCTGGAAAACATGTTTACATCTATTTTATCTGAGCCTAAATGCCAGAGGCTAGAGTTCCTAAAAGAGAGGAGGAAACACTTCATCATCTTGCACTTGTTGGTGCAAAAACATAACATCTGCATGCATAACAATACACAATTTTTTTTCTACCTGGGTATGGTATTTCTGATAGCAACAAGGAAAGCTGATCTTAATTGTTAGCCAGCTGTAGATCTCTATCTTGCTTCCACCCAGTTCAACAGGGATTGTATCAACGTCATTTTGATGCATGACAGCATGCTGGCCACTGCAGTGTGGTAGGCAGGATGGAAGGATCAGACCAACGCATTTGCACAGAGTTGGTTATTTGCCAGCAGTACCAATTGTGCTGAACAGGTTTTGTGAGTTGATCTACTTTCCAAAAATTTAAAATAGTTTCAGGAGACACTGATAAATTCTTAAATTTCTGGGAGAATGCTGATCAAAAACAAATTTCTTTTGCATGTAAAAAAAATAAATCTTTATCTCAACCTCTGTTTATCACATGGCAGCAAGAATTAAGAACAAAGCTAGTAAAACAGCTTAGCCATTATAAAAGGAGGAGATAGAAAAATAATGTTGATCATTCAGATCAACATTCAGATTTTAAAATCAAGGTTTTAATTGACAAGCTATTAAAGGAAAGCTGATCTCTTTCTGCTTAGCAACCTAAAAGCAGTCACTTTTCAGCAGGTATCATCGTTGTCCCACACTTCATTTATTTTTTTTTTAATTTGAATTGTACAATCTGGGAAGTTGTCATGCAGGAAATTAAAGAGCCTTTTGCTCTGAATATTCACTTTTTGCACTGAAAGGTATTCAGTATTTGCCACTGTTGGTTCCACCCTTTCAGAGCATGAATGGCGATGCCAAAAGTTTCTAGATCTTACTCAGAAGTGAAATCTATGTTGGCTGTCAGTAAAAACTACTCTTTATGCCCAAAAAAGTCTGGGGGAAACTTAATGCAGCAAGGCAAAAAGCACAGCAATGAGCACTTCCACCTTGGCTCCTCCCTGCATGAGGGGTCAGGAGGGTCCAGTAAGACTCTCTGGCCAAATTAACTCAGCAGAAAGACTAAAAACAAGTCCTACATGCCATGTGCAATTGCCTATCAACACAGAAACTAATCCTGCAGAATATCATTTTCATAGTGTGTTTACAGCACAAGTGTCACTTATCCTGGCTGAACTGTGCGTGTTTAGTGGACTATTTTGAAAATGTCTGATATGGTTGTCACAGAATTATACTAATGAGATGAATTCTGTGACAAATATATTTTTTGAATTGCATATTGAACTTCAGATGGGAAAAAAACAACGCTGCTTTTTTTTTTCCTCCATGCTTGAAATAATCCAGAGTTTCTTTCCTGGACAGTGATGCCCACTGTCTATCTATTTCCCAAGTGACTCCAAAACAACCTGAAAGTTTCCCTTAAAATTGTCTAAATTACTGCAACAATAATAAAAAAAATGCATTTTCTCAAAACATACTCTTTTTTTGCTCACCAGATTCAAAGCAGAGAGGTCTTGAAATGAACCATATGATGAAGTTTTCATCCCAGGTTACACCACTCTGCAAACCTAACACAGGTAGACCCTTCATTTTTCAGGACTGGGCACTACGAAGGGAGAAATCAAGACAGACTGTGGTAAAACAGAAGCTAGTTATCCTGACGAGAGATCTGAGGGAAGCTGTAAACAACTGTGGCCCTTGCCGTTTTCTGTGAAGAGACAGCATCCAGAGAATAAACTCTTATTATACACAGGTGATCTGTGAACGCGAACATTGACAACTCTGCTGCTGGTTTTGCTTATAGGTTCATAACACCAACATGTTGGATTTGTAGAAGCAATATTGTGGATTTTAAGTGTAAGGAAGAGACAACTTTCAGGACAAGTTCACTTTGTGATGAGGGCAGACAGATTTTGACAATGTTTTCTGCACCTATAAGCTTTGCCACAACTTGTCACTTGCATAATTCATCCAGGTTTGGAGAACAGAATCAGTGGATGGTAAAAAGAGTATAAATGAATTTATTTTCTCATTATTTCCTGATTTCCTTATATGAAAGGAAATAAGGGCAGGAGGAAGAAAGAAAGAAAAAAATAACAAACCCAAATATACAACAAATACCACCACACAAACCAGAAGCAGGTAGGCCACTTCCCAATAAATTAATAAATATTGGAAGGCTTGAAAGATGACATGGTTTTAATCAGGTGATGTTACTGACACATTTTAGAAGTGGAATAGATGGCCCAAGGAACTGGTAGTGGATTACAGGTCTTCTGCTTTGTCTGAATAGAGCCTGAAGGTTACCCAAAGCTGGGAATTTACTGTCAATTCACTATTTCCCACTCGTATGAAATGAACAAATAGCCCAAATCATCTCTTTAGCAGAGTGTGAATCGCAGAAGCTACCATTACAAGTCACATTAATTGGCAGTTGGCCCTTACCCAAATGGGCACAATTACATACTCTTTTAAACATTAATAGCAGGCCCCTTTGGCTACAATAGGTAGCCTGAGGAACTTGCCATGCAGTGCACTATGCTATGTCTAATCAGCGAGTTTATAGCCAAACTTTTAAAATCCAACACTTTTATCAACACAAAAAGAGAGGTTAGTCTCTCCCCTACTGCCCTTTACTGTAGAAACCACGAATACTTGAGAGCTATCAGCAGAAAATTTTTTCAGAGCAAGCTCCAAAGCACTATACACGTTGTTGGTGCAGGGAAGACCTTCTGCATAGATAGAGCATTCATAGAGAAACTGTTGTAAATTTAATCTAATCTACCCCCAGGTCTGCTCACAGACACCATGGGACCCTAGGAATGTCTTGCAAGTCCCCTAAATATCATCTTTCCCTACAGACTGTGTGTTTCTTCCTTGCAACTTGATCTCTAAGAGGAAAAGTATTCTTTCCCCATTGGTAATCTTTACTTTTCCATTCAATTAAAGAGCATGGAAAGAACAGCAAAAGAATTATTCTCACTGTAAAGATGGCTGATACATGGATCACAGTTCAGAGACTGAAGTTTATTTCCTAGCCCTAGCAATCAGAGCAACAAAGGCTGCAAAAGTCAATAAAACCTGAGACCCAGCTCTAATTTCACTTGCTCCACTTTAACAAAGGTATAACTCTGCCTCTCTTTCTCCCAATTTACTTCACTGTTAAAGTAAAAATATCGACTGCAGAAAAAAATTATAGAGAGACCATAAACCGAACTAGCCGTTGTAAGGGAAAACAAATGGTTGATAAATCATTTCTGGTGTCATTTTAAATGAGCGAGGAAGTCAGAGCTCTGCTGAAGTCAACTAGATAGTCAGATAATCCACACAGCACAGACAACCTTAAGCATATGGGCTCTGCTAAGGATGGGGTAGTAAGTTTGTGTGACACTAGTGGATAAACAAAATCCAGATAAGCTTTACTGTTCCTTTTTCAGTCTTTGAGAGGCAACAACTCAGTTTCAGAAAATGCAGACAGCTTCATACACTATTTCACACCAATACACTTTCAAAAGACCTTGTGGAGTAACTGCACTGCTGGCAGCACTGCAGAAGGACAATGACTAACTGTACTAAAACTTCCCTAAGAAGTTATCCACCAAAAATTTGGCTGGCTTAGGAGGACTGGTGTAGGAGACAGGCATCTCTATTGATGTTTGAAGTCTACTGCAATTCTCATCATCTGCTAGGTTGGTGGAGCAGAGGGAATTACATTGGCTTTCAAAGCTTTTGTATTCCAAAGCAAAAACAACATAATTTCAGCTCAGGTAGAATTTCTGGTTTTAAAAGGCTTATTGCTTCACTGTTTGCCAGTCATGCTATTATGAAGTGTCTTTCCACTTATAGAAATTTCAGAGCATTCATCAAAAGCACAATGTGTCAGATTTAGTATCCGAATTAATTAGTTATTCATCAGTGGAGAAGGCTTTTCCAATCAAAACCCTTTGTCCTGCTCTTTCCATAATAAGCATAATGGGCTGCTTTTCCTTCCAGCTCATCCCACTCACACTTCCTCCCAACCCTTGGCATTGCTGCCTGCAATGCCAGCATGGAGAGCTCTTAAGATGATGACATCTGGGAAAACCTGAAAAGCAAAAGGGAGGTGGAAATATTTAACAACAGCAGCTGCATCCCATTCAGCTGGCTTGTCAAAGTACATCCTGATTGGAATAAATGACATCTCAACCTCTGAACACTGAAGGGGAAACAAGGTGTTTACAATGTAACCCCTAGTTGGATCAATTCCAAACTGTGACATATGTCACACAAAGTTGCCTTGATGGAGCTAAGCACAGGTTTATTTCCAAAGTTGAAATCAGTGCATTAGCATTAAAATGTTGATCTTCATTTTGAATGACAGCATCATCACATCAGCACATAATCAACATAACCTTGTAGAGAAACGTGAGACTGTGTTGATGCAAGAGGGAGATACATCTTGAGGAAATGTGTTAATACTTTAACTGAGTAAAGCCTACAGAAAATTATCAAATTCCTCAGACAAGATACCAGTTACATTTTCCTCATCTTCTATTAAACTGCCGCTCTTCAGGGGAATGGCTTTTGGAAAACAAAAAGTTAAAATATAAGTGCTACCATTGGTAGTAAGAGCAGTTCCAAGCCAGACCCTGGATCCAAGTAGCTTCAGTGAAATCCATCTGCAAGCTTTCAATGCAATTTCTCTTCCCCTCCCTACAATGTGACAAGTGAATTTTATGAATTGTCAAGCCAGGACTAAGAGCAGACTGGAAGTTAAACCCAGAGGTTGCCATGCTACATGAATTCACCATAATATAGCTCAATGCATACTTCTTACATCCTTGTTAGCCACGTGTTGAGCCTCTGCTGATCAAAAAAAAAGGTAGAGCCCTCCTGAACGTACAACACACAGACAGGTCTTGAACATCTCCAACTCTTATTTCTAGAACTATATCAGAGTATTAACCATAACAAACTCAGCAATGGTCAAGGATGACAACCTCTGCACAAGGTGCCTCTGCTTTGCACATACACCTCAACCATGATCAGCAAAAAAAATAAAATATTCTTGTGCAACAGCATTATAAACATTTGTACTTTATTTCTTTGGTGCAATAAGGATTTAGACGGTATATACTTCAGGTATTTTGCAGTCACACTGAATAGCTGCATCTGCTCCAAGAGAAAAATACCATTTCTGTTCACAGAGAATTTAAAAATTGGAAGAGAGAGAGAGAGATGTCATGGAGTCTTCATTTCACTATATTTATAGCACAACAGTGCTAACATTATGGCATTAACCAGAGATGCTGTAACAAAACAGAGGATCAGGTCCTAACCCCAAGTTATAGGAACTTATAAACATTTAACAAACAACATGAGCCAACACTGAAGAAGAAAAAAAAAAAAAAAAAAAAAAAAAAAAAAAAAAATC
>WKFP01014320.1:1390806-1410418 GCA_011057875.1 Pterocles orientalis | reverse complement strand
ATCACCTCCCTCTCCCTGCTGGCCACCCCTTTTTTAATGCAGCCCAAAACACAGTTGGCTTTGTGGGCTGCAAGCACACACTGCTGGCTCATATCCAGCTTCTCGTCCACCAGGACCCCCAAGTCCTTCTCCGCAGGGCTGCTCTCAAGGAGATCTTCCCCCAGTTTGTATAAATATCTGGGGTTGCCCCGACCCAAGTGCAGCACCCTGCACTTGGCCTTATTAAAACTCATTAGGTTTACATGGGCCCACTTCTCCAGCCTGTCCAGGTCCCTCTGGATGGCTTTCCTTCCTTCCAATGTGTTGATGGCACCACTCAGATTAGTATCATCTGCAAACTTGCTGAGGGTGCACTCAATGCCATTGTCTATGTCACTGATGAAGATGTTAAAGAGCACCGGTCCTAAGACGGACCCCTGAGGGACACCACTCGTGACCAGCCTCCACCCTGACACAGAACCATTAATCATAACCCTTTGGCTGCGTCCAGCCAGCCAATTCCTAATCCATCGTACAGTCCATCCTTCAAATCCACACCTCTCCAATTTAGAGAGAAGGATGTGGTGAGGGACCATGTCAAAGGGTTTGCAGAAGTCCAGGTAGATGACATCCATCGCCCTTACCCCGTCCACCGAAGCCGTCACTCCATCATAGAAGGCCACCAGACTGGTCAGGCAAGATCTGCCCTTGGTGAAGCCATGCTGGCTGTCTCGAATCACCTCTTTGTCTTGTATGTGCCTTAGCATAGCTTCTAGGAGGATTTGTTCCATGATCTTCCCAGGCACAGAGGTGAGGCTCACCAGCCTGTAGTTCCCTGGGTCTTCCTTTCTCCCTTTCTTAAAAATTGGAGTAATATTTCCCTTTTTCCAGTCTCTGGGGACCTCCCCAGACAGCCAGGATTTTTCAAGTATGATGGAGAACGGCTCAGCAACCACATCGGCCATCTCTTTCAGAACCCTAGGATGGATATCATCGGGTCCCATGGACTTATACAAGTTTAGTTTCACGAGGAGGACTCGGACTTGTTCCACTGTTACAGTGGGACAGAAACCATTCCCCACGCCCTCATCTAGAGGCTCAGGGTCCTGGCAGATACGAGAAGTCTGACCACCGGTGAAGACTGAGGCAAAGCACTCATTAAGTACCTCAGCTTTTTCTACGTCAAAGGAAGCCAGCTCCCCATTACCTTTCATCAGAGGGGGAGCACTCTCCTTGGCCTGTCTCCTCCTGCCTAAGTACCTGTAGAACCCTTTCTTGTTATCTTTCACATCCCTTGCCAAGTTCAGCTCCATCTGTGCTTTGACTTTCCTAATCCTATCTCTGCACACACAGAAAACAGCCCTTTGCCCTTGGTGAAACCATGCTGGTTACCAATCACATCTCCTTCATTTTCCATGTGCCTTAGTAGAGCCTTCAGGAGGATCTGCTTCATGATCTTGCCAGGCACAGAGGTGAGACTGACTGGCCTGTAGTTCCCTGGGTCTTCTTTTTTACCCTTCTTGAAAATGAAGAAGGTTTTTTTTGCAGTTCAGTGGGAACTTCACCAGACTGCCATGACCTTTCAAATATGACGGTTGCCGGCTTGGCAACTTTATCCCCCAGTTCCCTCTGGATGCATGGATGGATCTCATCGGGTCCCATGGACTTGTACACCTTCAGGTTCTTTAGATGGTCTCAAACCTGATCTTCACTTAACGATGGGCAGATCTTCCTTCTCCCAGTTCTTGCCTTCCCTTTCTGCAACTCGGGCGGTGTGGCCAGTCTAAGTCAAAGAAATCATTGAGCACCTCAGCCTTCTCCATATCCCTCTGAGCCAGGTCTCCAGTTTCCTTCTGGAGAGGGCCCACATCTTCCCTAATCTTCCTTTTAACAACAGTGTACTTGCAGAAGTTCTTCTTGTTCACCTTTATGTCCCTGGCTAGATTTAATTCTATCTGGGCTTTGGCTTTCCTAACCTGATCCCTGGCTGCTTGGACAGCCTCTTTGTATACCTCCCAGCTAACTCATTCTTGCTTTCACTCCTTATATATTTTCTTTTTGTGCCTGAGTAAGTCTAGAAGTTCCTTGTTCATCCACGGAGGTCTCCTGACATTCTTGCCCACCTTCCTCTTTCTTGGGATGCACTGCTCCTGTGCTTGAAGGAGATGGCCCTTGAATATTGACCAGCTTTCTTGGGCGCCGCTTCCCTCCAGGGCTTTGTCTCATCACACTCTGCCAAGCAGGTACATGAAGAGGTCGAAGTCCTCTCTCTTGAAGTCCAGAGTAGAGAGTTTGCTGTGCACCGTCTTTGATCTCCTAAGGATCTTGAACTCTACTGTTTCATGGTCACTGCAGCCCAGGCTGCCCTTGAGCTTCACATTACTCACCAGCCCCTCCTCGTTGGTAAGGACAAGGTCCAGCATAGCACCTTTTCTCATCAGTTCCTGTACCACTTGGAAGAGGAAGCTGCCATCAATGCATTCCAGGAACCTCTTCAATTGCAGGTGCCTTGCTGTGTTGTCCTGCCAACAGATATTGAGGTGGTTGAAGACCCCCATGAGGACCATAACTTGCGAACACAAAGCTGTTTCTATCTGTTTATAGACGCCCTCATCTACTCGGTCTCCGTGGTCAGGTAGCCTGTAGCAGACCCCTACTACAACATCTCCTTCCACTGCCTTTCCTTTAACCCTGTGCCATAAGCTCTCTGGCAGCTCCTCATCCATCCCTAGTTGGAGCTCCATGCACTCCAGCTGGTCTCTGACATAGAGGGCAATATCCCTTCCCCTTCTCCCCTGCCTGTCTTTCCTAAAAGGTTTATGCCCCTCTATTCCTGTGCTCCAGTCATGAGAGCCATCCCACCACATCTCAGTGACGCCAATGACATCATACATATGCACACGTACGTATGCACACATCTGTAACTCTTTTTGCTTGTTCCCCATGCTGTGTGCGTTAGTGTACAGGCATTTAAGTTGGGACCCCATTGTGGCTGGATTACCAATTGGGGTTCCCTTGTCCTGCACTTCAGGTGCTCTCTTCCTGGCCTGTGATCCTACTCCAGGCCAAGGACATTACTGTCATTGGCATTGAAGTGGGATAGGTGAAGGGTCTGGAGCACAGGTCTTAATGAGGAGCGGCTGAGGGAGCTGGGGTTGTTTAGTCTAGAGGAGAGGAGGCTGAGAGGAGACCTTATCATTCTCTACAACTACCTAAAAGGAGGTTGTAGTGAGGTGGGTGCTGGCCTCTTATCTAAAGTAACAAGTGATAGGAGAAGTGGAAATGGCCTCAAGTTGCACCAGAGGAGGTTTAGGCTAGATATTAGAAAAAATTTATTCACCAAAAGAGTGATCAGGCATTGGAACAGGCTGCCCAGGGAGGTGGTGGAGTCACCATCCCTGGACGTGTCCAAGAAACATGCAGATGTGGCGCTTAGGGACATGGTTTAGTGAGTTAGGTGGTGTGGGTTGACAGTTGGACTTGACGATCCTTGAGGTCTTTTCCGACCTTAATGATTCTAAGATTCTATGATTTAGGATCTTCTCCCCTGGCAACTCTAGTTTAAAGCCCTCCTGACTAAGTTGGAAAGCTTGTTGCCAAATACACTCTTCCCCTTCTCTGAAAGATGTACCCCATCAGCCCCCAGAAGACCAGATTTCTCAAAGTGAGTCCTGTAGTATAAATAGCCAAAGCCCTGCCCATGACACCACTCTCTTAACCATGTATTGATTTTCTCAATTTTATCTTCCTTTTCCCTCCCCTTCCCTTTAACTGGGAGGACTGATGAAAAGACTACCTGTGCTCCCTGTGCATTAAGGGATGTGACCATCATTCAGGCCTTGGATCTTTCTGCCTAACCTTGGCCATCCAGACTCTCTGCAGGTAGCGAGGAAAGACCTTCACCCTTGGAGAGGGTCTCTCCAGCAAGCCTGCCTTCCTCCATCAGTTGCAGAAGCCACCTAAGGTGACCATGGGTCTCAGTTAGTGTTTTCATTTAAGTGCTTTCACCTAGGTGGGATAAATACCACTCTGGAAAATGTGGAAGTGTTTTAAAGCTGTCTGCTCTAAAACCATCCAGCAGCCTCCTTAGGAAACAATACCTTTGTGCACCTTGTCTGAAGAGTTGCTCCCCAACTTCTTTGCACCTGACTCCATTAACATTGTGAGCAGCCTGCGCTCAAATCCAAATGTCAAAAAAAGATGACTAGCCCCATGTCACCACGAATGTTCAGTGAACAACTTCCACTATACTCTGCATTTAAAAGTATACACATGGCTAATTCTGTGCTGAACTGGAAACAACACTGGGAAGGTCAGATCAAGCTGCTGAGAACCCCAACAAACTGCCTGCACCATCCTGGAGAACATGGGTTCTGGCCAGTGCCAGAGCTTCTGAAGCATATCCCCAAGTTCACGAAATCACAAGCCAAACTCTGATAAAACTGTCTTCAGCAGTTAACAGGAGCAAGCAGGGCTCAAGGAAGCTCAAAACACTTTGCAAAAATTCCTAAATTGCAATTTAGGGATGGGAGAATGCAGTGGGACTGCTAAAACAAGCGCAAAAGGCCAGGGTGGGTGTTATATGAACAGTACTGTGGTATATTCGATTATGATTCGTGTTAAAAGAAATGGAGAAGAGCTGCTCTCATGCTGTTGTGCTGGAGAAAACTACAGCAGCCATGGCCCAGAAATCTCCCCTCTCAAGGATCCTTCTTGCAGTTTAGGAATGAAAGAAATGGGACAGTAATGGGATTGTGTGAAAGAATTCATCCTCAAGACAGAAAGGGTATTTGACTTGGTTGTAAAAAAATCAGAGACCAAAGAGAGCGGGATATGTCCCCTCTAACTCAGAGAGCTCCAAACTGAGCTTATTGCCCCCAAAGTAATTGTAGAGGTAACAGAGAGAAGCAGATGACTCCAGATGGCGACTCAGGCCACCCTAAACGGTTTGTCTAAGAGAGGTCAGATAAATCACAGTCCATTTCTTCCTATAGGCTAGAAAGGAAGCCAAGGGTGACTAACTGAGATCTGGATGTCCTTTCCTGGATACTTGACATTAGGTGAGATGACTCCTTCCAAGAGCCTGGTGGAAAATGGCTCCTCCACGTGTCTTTAGCACGTACAGGGATACAGCAGGAGACAGTGCCTTGACCACTGCCAAAGGAGTAGTTTGTTTTTTCTAACAGGACACATATCACTTTTTGTTAAAACACAAACACACAACCAAAGCCGGTCAGCACCAGTGCCCCCCTCCAGAGCTTGGCACTAGGGTGTCCATAGACTCCCCCCTGCCTCTTAACAAATATTACATTAAAAAACACTGAGGGAGACAGCTAGGATTAAAAAAAGACTGTGTCTGAGGAACAGAAGCATAAACATGTTCCCCAGCATGGGGCCGAGATATTTATCTATTCATAGTTGTAATCCTGTCATTAAAAAGGAGCAACTTGCTGTCTGTACATCCTTCTATTAACAGCCATTGCTCCAGGCCCCCTTCTTCTCACCTGGTCCTTACACACACTGATCTCCCTCCCCCCCCTTTAGCTTCAAACATGCATCTTGAAGCCCTAACAGCAGAAGAAAATGCCCCTTACTTTAAGCCTCTGAAATAAACAGTCATCACTGGTATTTGTCCTGCTGTTGTCCGAGTGAAATACAAGGTGAAAGATAATTCATCCCTTAAGTAATTTGGTGTCAAATCACTTAAAGACCTATAAACTAGAGTGACAAGATGTTTCTTGGGTCCTATTGAAAGAGGTAAACCTCACCATAGCCTTCCTTTTGCTTTACTATAATGCTCCTACAATTGCTCTGCAGAAGTTTCCTTGCGCCTGTCTTGTCAGATTACCTAAAGACTCCTGTATTCTGCCAGAAAGATTGCAACAAATTGCACTGTATCAGGGATGTCCAAGACAGAGAGGAAAACACATTTCCAAACAGTCTGGCCACACAATTGAGACCAGACATGATTTCTAAACATGAACATATCAATAGGCTCTCTGTCTCCTGTGGCAGCTGGTCACTTGAGCCTGGTGTGTCCATTCACAGTGTGAGCAAATATGCATCCGAGTACCAGCCTAAGCCATGAAAAAGCCACCAAAATGCCACTTTTGGTAACTTGCTTGCTTGCTTGCTACAGAGAGCTAAAAACCTGCCTTATTTGACGATTCAAGAAGAGGGACCTCACTACTCTGTGCAGGAGCTGTGGCTCTGCTGCCTGCTCCATTCACTGCTAGGGCCCCATCATGATGTCTGTTGGGAGGAATCCTCCTTTATTCATCAGCACTGTGTAGCAGAGGATTGTGAGCATGCTCTTGGACTACGAGCTGGAACCCACTTCTCTTGCTGTGGTTTTCTTGTCCACCCCTCCCAGGCTGTGATTGCATGTGATAGTCCAGTGATGATGCAGAAACAGGCAGTTGTCCCCTGGGGCAATGCCCCCACAGCCTGAGCACCCACATGACTGTGAGTCCCCTTTCTCTCCCTCCCCATCAGAGGTGACGACATACCCTTGACTTCCCTTCATTTTCTCAGGGGCCATGTCCCTGAGGCGGGCCTGGATTTTTGAGTTGCCAGTCAATGGGACAATCCTGCTGAAAGCAGCTTAACGGTGAACTGCAAGGGTCCTGTCTGCAGGACCCTATGCAAGGTAGTATGGTGGCTGCTAAGCTGTGCAAGAAGCAAAAGCAAAGCTGAAGGAAGCACATGGAACCAGGACTGCTGAGTTTGTATCAGTTAGAAACAGTTTAAAACAAAGGAGGGAAATCATGAGACGTTCAAAGATAAAAGCACTGCAGGGACAAGATGTAAAAAATCCTAAGAGAAGCACCAGCAGGACCAAGGTGCAGAGGATGTTGGAGAGTAGTGTAGGACCTGTTGGAGAGTAGTGTAGGGGAGAGGGACCTGGGGGTCCTGGTGGACAGCAGGATGACCATGAGCCAGCACTGTGCCCTCGTGGCCAAGAAGGCCAATGGCATCCTGGGGTGTATCAGAAGGGGGTGGTCAGTAGGTCAAGAGAGGTTCTCCTCCCCCTCTACTCTGCCCTGGTGAGACCTCATCTGGAATATTGTGTCCAGTTCTGGGCCCCTCAGTTCAAGAAGGACAGGGAACTGCTGGAAAGAATCCAGCGCAGAGCCACGAGGATGATTAAGGGAATGGAGCATCTCCCTTATGAGGAAAGGCTGAGGGAGCTGGGTCTCTTTAGCTTGGAAAAAAGGTGACCTAATCAATGTTTATGAATATGTAAAGGGTGAGTGTCAGGAGGATGGAGCCAGGCTCTTCTCTGTGACATCCAGTGACAGGACAAGTGGCAATGGGTTCAAGCTGGAACACAGGAGGTTCCACTTGAATATGAGAAAAAACTTCTTTACAGTGAGGGTGACAGAGCACTGGAACAGGCTGCCCAGAGAGGTTGTGGAGTCTCCTTCTCAGAAGACATTCAAAGCCCACCTGGGTGCATTCCTGTGTGATCTGATCTAGGTGTTCCTGCTCTGGCAGGGGGATTGGACTAGATGATCTTTCGAGGTCCCTTCCAATCTCTAACATTCTGTGATTCTGTGACCTTTCCCACCCACCTGCAGTGGCTTGGCTGATGGGGACTCCCAGGGTGATGAAGCAGGGCTGGTGAGGGTATTGGGGCTCAGCTCACAGCATGCTTACCCCAGCCCGGTCCTCAGCATGAGACCATAAGTTATTGCAGTATGTGTGCTCCTGCTTTCAAGTCCAATAGAAGATTTCAGAATGATGACTCAGACTCTCAAAGCTGCCCAGGGGCTTCTGCTGCACAGGGGTAGGGCATTGCACTTTCCCTTGCCCTGGGAAACCACTAGAAATATCAATGGTCCTCCAGGCTACAGAGCTGTTAGCTCCATAGCTACATGTGATTGTTTTCAGGCAAAGACACGTGTGATTCCTGGCCACAATGAAGAGCTGGTCTAAAAACACCACCAAAGTCTACAGGAACTTTAGGTTTAGAAGTGAGCTATAAATAAGACACTAAGCAGTCCTTCCTATACACACTGCATCCTAAAAGTGCCATTTATCAGCAAATTATAATCTTACTTGAAATCAGTAGGATTATTCAAGTGTAACAAAACGAGGCCATTTGAGAAGAATTAAGTCTAATTAAGGTATAAAATGATGAAGGTAATTTACAAATAACCAAGAGGGAAGGGCACATGCTGTTCTGGTGGGCGATCTTTGCTTTATGGTCCTGTTATACTCTGAGGCAAGAGGCGTATTCTCTTCTGAGGAAGAGCTTTACACAAGGGAAAAGAACCATAATTTAAGTGGAAATGTGGAACTGGCAAAAGGAAACAGCAAGAATATGGTAGGGGGCAAATTTTAGAGAAGAGCGTCCATCATCCATCTCTTTGTCTGTCTCTCCATCTATCTATTCACAAGAAGTGCAGAAAGCAAATCTGCCTTAGATCATTTCTACAGAACAGGTAATATTTGAGAAAATCATGGCAAGCTTATACAGAAAACTCCTGTTGTGTAGTTGCACTGTTTTTCCTTAAACGGAAACACTTTGTTATGGTTGCACCAACATACAGTGTCTCATGGCACATATGGTGTGTTTTTCTGTGTCCCGTTGTCTTTCATGGGCCTGTCTCCTCTAGGAGGCTACATTTGCCATGATTCTCTGCTGACCCTATAGGAGAGAGGGAAGGCTGGTGTGTGGCAGAAGACACAGTTCAGCCATTGAACTTGGCCAGCCATAAGAAAGAAAGGGATACACATTCGGCTCACAGTTGGGATCCTCATTTTCACTAAGTGCCCATCCCTCTGAAAACTATGGCCAACATACGGTACCTCAAATTAAGCGTGAAAAGTGTGATTTACCTTTTGAAAATGTAGGCCTTATTACCGGAAACTTTGAAAAAAATGCTGGAAAATATGTTTTCCTGACACTAGCCAAATTCATGAGAGTCACCCACACTGTGTAATCACAAAGTGAAATACATCTAAGCAATGTAAGAAAGTGTCAAAATAACACAATGTTCCCCAGATGTCTTCAGGCTCTGCTGGGATTTTATTAGGTTCCCTGAAACAAGGAAAGAAGCTTTCCATGGAATTGAACTAGCAGGTCTTAGCACCAAGCTTCACATCTCTCCAAGCTGATGCTCAGTTGCCAGCTTCTTTGTACATTGGGGAGGTGATGGCAATGAGCTCCTTTTCCAACATTTCCATTTGAGCCCTGATGTCCGACACAGTGTTTTTCACAGAGTTCAGCTGCAGCTTCAATTTAATATGGTCTTCTTGGAAGGATCTGTTCACATCATAGAGAATGTGACAGCCCTGTTTCTCCCCAAGGAGGTTGTTCACTTTCAGGAAGATGTGGAGGACTTTGTTTAAGTCCTGGAGAGCCCGGATGATTTCATGCTCACCCTGCATGCTTGGGGAAGATTTGATCTTATTCTGGATTGGAGTGGTGGTCTCCTCTTTATCTTCATGTTCCTGCTGGTGGACTGGGCCAGGGTTACCTTCTTCTGCAGCTGTGGTGGAGTCAGTGTCCTCCTGAAGATCTGAGCTGGCATCTTTGCTCTCTTCATGAACTGTGACAACTTCTTGGTCTTTGCAGATGATGGGGACTGTTTTATTCTCCTGATGGAAATCCTCTAAGAATCTCTTATTTTCCTGGATAGCCTGGAGAATTTTGTTGCCTGGGCTGACCTGAAAGCCTATGTTCCTCTCTTGGAAGAATGGCAATGGGTTATTTTCCTTCTGGAGGCTTTGCTGAATGGCATCAGTCTAAATAACCTGGATGGCTTTGTTCTGTGACTGGAGACATTGTAGAGCTTTGTTTTCTTCCCAGAGCATCCTGTTCTCCTCCCAGATGCTCCACTCATTCTGGGCCTTCTTGCTAAGGAGTTTCCGGCGGGAAGCAAAGGGTGGCGGGCAGTAGATCTCATTCACCCATTTACCATCAACAAAGACAAATGTTTCATCCCTCAGTTGCATCCGTGGGGCGATACAGCCTATCTCAGGCTCTGTATACTGCATGCTCTGGTTTGTCAGATCAAAAGCAGACATGGCCATTCTTTAGCAAATTGAGAACTGTGGGAAAATACTTCTTCCAGAAATTCTGGCCACTGTCCACTGGCAAGGAGTAGGTGACACAGAGCAGCTGGAGAAGTTTGATCAGGACTGAAAGAAGAGCGAACACAAAGGCACAGAATTACTGCCAAAATTCAAGGTCAGAATTGAAGGCCATTGGATGACAGGAACAAGTAAATACATCACTTCCCATAGTCGACTGTGTTGCCCCTTTGACTCTGGAGGGCATGGAATATACCAGAAACATCGTTTATAGGTGAGAAAATTGTCACTGTTAGACAAAGCAGTTCTATAGCAGCACCACAAGCTTTGGTATAAAAACCTGGACTCGCCTTTCATCTCTCTGCCTCATTTTTACATGCACGTAAGGGGGTAAGATGCGGGAGTATCTAGCACCTCAGAATAACCCATCCCAGCTAAGTGAGAGGCAAATGAATTAAAAATTGCTATGGAGCTGAAACCAACTTTTCATAAGAAAACATTTTTAAAGGATCACTATGAAAAACTGGCCTCAAGAGCAGTTTTTTCTTGTTGCAGCTCAGTAACCTGTGTTAACAGGATGCCACAAAAATACAGTGGCAGTTGTGCTTTTTGATCTTAAAATCCATAGAACTGTGAGCAGGAAGAGCACCGAATTATACAGTATGCACAAATAATTAAAACTCCAAACCACAGCCCTGGGACATCAGTACCAGGAGAACTCTGTTGCTCTTTGCATGTTTTTCTGACAAGTTCCTATCACCATGGTCCAAAAACTATCCGAGCCCATAGGAAATTCTCCATTTTCCTCACCAGTCACTCTTTTCTTTATATCCTTTGATAGCGCCTCTATTTTTCTTGCTTTCAAGTCTTGCAATAGTCATTGCTCATCTCTTTCTTACAGTCCATCTGCCTCTTATTCACATCATCAGAAAACCCATCTCTTTAAAATCCATACAGGTGGGCTGTACCTCCAGTGCTTCTCATTCAGTCACAGAAACCTCAGACTTATCTGCTCAACAGTTTTCCTGCCTTCCCTTTACGCAAAATCTTGCTGCTTTAATCACCTTCTAGTCATAACCAATCCTGGGCAAATGAAGGATTTCTGTCTTTTTAAGTGATCAAAAACAAACAAACAAAACACCACCAAAAAACCACTATTGTGTTTTGTGTCAAAGAAAATCTTATTTTCTGTAGCTTTTGCTAAGGTTAAATTTGTGTAATTTTCAAGATGAAGTAACTTGAACTGAAGCTGAACCATTTTTTATAATCAAGTTGTCAGAATTCTTAGGGTTTCTGCACAGTGTTTTTAACAGCACAGATGTGACTTTTTCTAGATTTTTTTTTTTTTTAAAAAAGAGGTTGACTGTCAAATTTCACCCAGGTCTACCCCTCTCCCTGCCCAAGGTCCCCCAGCTGCCCTCCTGTCCCTTGGGAAACCTAGTTCTGCGTTTCCATCTGTGACAAGAGTTTTACCTTCACGAATTTTGCCCCTATGTCTCTGCCCCAAGCATCAGGCATGAGGTGACAATGATGCACAAGCTCCTCATTACCCTCCATCTTTGCCATCACATTGTGCAGCCTCTTTCCTGTTTTCACCCTCTCCTTTCCAAAACCTGCTGCTCCCTCCTTTCCCTGCCATCACCACCACGCTGCACTGCAACTCCAGGCTCCTTCAGGTTACTTCTGAGAGCCAACATCCACAGATGCTTCCTTTGCCTCCTTCCCAACCTTGTCCAAAAGCTCAGAGAATTATTGATTGCATTAAAAATCCAAAATCCCTTAATGCAGAAGGGGCCAATTGCAATATATATGTCGATTTACCATAATACTTGATTTTATTGCAATAGGGTCTCTGTCTGACTTTCAGGGTTCTTCCACATCACCATCTGGTTATCTCACATCAGACTCATGTTTCTGTAATATTGTGTGATGGGTTGGCCCTTGGCTGGGGGCCAAACCACACACACCCGCTCACACAGTCCCTGCCCCCACCCAATGATAGGGGAGAGAATTAAAGAGGTAAATGGCAAAGAGGACTCGTGGGTTGAGATAAGGACAATTTAATAACTAAACTACAATAATATTAGAAATAATACTATATACAAAGATTCTGCTGAAAAGGATTTCCCCGCAAAACCCTAATTCCAGAGTTTTTTGAGCTGTCTATTGTTCCCTCCCTTGCACGCTCTCTCTTGCAGCCTTCCCAACCTGTCCCATTCCCTTGGGGTGCCCCAGTCCCACCATTTACACATTTATCCCCAAAATGGAGAGAACTGACCCCTAAATACCAAGATGAGAAGCAGAAAACAGCTGGCATCATAACCCAAGACCTTCTACCACTGTGTAGCATAGGCAGGCAGCTACAGTTGTTAAAGTTACTTATATTTAAAGTGCTTATATGGCATGTTTTCAGGATAAACAGAAATGTGTAATATATACGGCATTGAAGGACATCATCTTGGGGACAATTAAACTTGACAGTGTCTCTGCAACTCTTTTGTGCTGCAGGGGAGACATCGATCAGCCCTTCAACTTCTTTACTATTTTCCATCTCTGAATTAAATAATCCTGGGAAATCCTGGGCATCTGGGGTGAGCAGGCAAGGGAGCCATCTGGGGGGAAGCTGGATGAAATTGAGCCAGCCTGGCTAATTCGGCAGCACTAAATTATGCCCCAACATGTGCTCACCTGCTTACCGTGGCCGGTGGTCTTCCTTCGCCCCACACTGCTGCCAACCAGCCTGGTCTGAGGTCCTGCTGCTGCCGGGGTGTTCTGGGGTGTCAGGGACGCAGCAGGAGACAGAGGGGACCAATTGTGATGTGGGCGCTAGGCAGACCTCGCCCTAGAGCCAGCCACAAAAACTGCCCCACGCCCGGGGGGGGTCCTGGGAGCTCCCCACCCCGCACAACCCACTTGTGCGCTCTTTCCCCACTGGCCTCCCAGGATCGTCTTTGGTTTTTCTCAGTGTTGTGGTTTTATTTCTCATGGAAATGACCTTTCCGGCAGCTCAGCTCCCACGCCCTTTCCTGAACCCAGACTTCCCGATCTGCCTTTAATGCTCATAACTGAGAGCAGTTTGGGTAGATTCTTTCTCCATCATGCCCTTTTAAAACAAATTTTGGTTGCATTCCAAATCTTCAAATTATACTCGTTGCTGAAAGGCTACTGATATATTCAAAAATCACTTTCTTATATGTGGTATGAGACCTTAAGTTATTTTGCAAGGACAACATGGATTTGGAGTTTTTCTTTGACTGTAAATTTAAGAGTGGACTATCACTGAGCCCTATTAAGAAGAAAATAGAATATGCAGGGCATTCATGCATTCCAAGTTTAGATATTATTTTCAGCATCTATTCCCACTTTCATGTCTTTACATTTCTAATGATCTCATTCTCTTTCTTATTTGCTACATCTTTCAGACATGGAATTTTTTTTTTTCTAAACATGGTTCTTGAATAATTACGCAGCAGTTAATTTATTTTCCAGTGAAAATTACCAACTTGATATCAGCCTCAAGGTGACTGTTATTGCTTTAGGAAGTTGGAAGAACAGTTCAGCTTTAGGTTATGCAAAGATTATAAACTCAGGTATAAAATCCTTCTCTGTAATTTATCCCTTCTTTGTATTTAATCTCAGACAACAACAAAAATCACAGGTTACTACGGCAACTCCCCAGGGAGCATTGTCCTCTATTCAGGCTCCAGGATACTGCAAAGGAAAGCAGGAAAATGTCCTCAAAAGAGAAAGAAAAAGATTTTGTCAATGGGGTGTTTGTGGCTGGTCTTCCATCAGATGGGAATTCAAGGGTGCTACCCAGGCACAGCAGTTTTCAAGAGAGGTGACTTACATGGGCGATCTGAACTTTTGACAACTGAGGCTGTGGACCACTGAAACAGACTTCTAATGAACATTTTAAGGTCTAAGGGCAGACTGAAGCAGACTGAGTTAATAGAGACAAGTGCAGCATAGTACCGATCAGCAGACAAAGCCTGCTTAATCCAGGGCTATCAAGAATGAAGTTACCAGTGTACCTTCGCCTTTTCTTATATAATATTTTCCTTAAAGAGGGTTAAATTATTTCGGCAAGCAATTTATTTGCTGAAAATTATGACTTCAAATGCTAACATATTCAGATCAAATTTAGTGAATATCATCAGGTGTGTGTACTCATACGTGGAGATGTAGATGAGAATTGGAAATTCTGCAACAGCTCACTGCAGAATTTTTATAGCAGCTACACTGATTTCTGAGCTGGTCTCTCAGAAGGACTGAGATGCCATTCACAAGATTACAAAGGCAGAAATAATGCTGAGTGTGTTCCCCTCCCTGCCAAGAGACAAGTAACCCCTGCTCTTTAAGAAGGGTTTGAACTTCCCAGTCCAGTGCTTTGTCCACAGTTTCAGACTACTCAATGGCTCCAGGTGAAGCTGCTTTACTACACAAAGAACTAAATACTAACTGGAACCAAAGCCGTATCCTGCATCCTACCTGCACACCGTACATAAGGCTGTTCAACTGACCTTGCTGTCCTTCTTGAAGATTATCTGATTCTGGAAAGGATCCAGTGGGAAAGAGTGGAGGATCCCCCACACACATACAATATTCCCCAGTTTGGAAGCTCAGCTCCATGCTGGGCTGCAAGAGGTCAACATCCAGTGATGGGTTGAAAACGGCGGGGAGAGTGAGGTCTGAACTGCTGCCATGAAGATCTTGCAAGAGGCACCCTTGAGACCCCATCCCATCCTCCTTCCCATTAGAAACGGTGGCATGTACCTGCAGTAAATCTAAGCCCTTTCTTTCCTTTTCTTTTGGGCTTAGAAGACCTGTTAAAGTGCCTGGGACCAGAATAATATGTTTCTTTAGTAAAAGCATAATGTTTCTTTGAACTTAGAGGATCTTCTCTCTTTTTCTCTTTTTATAAGCATGTTATATTCCTGAATCTTTATTTGATAAAACCAAAGGCATCCACTGCCACTTTCTACCACACTAAACACATCTGTCCTGAAATGCCAGCCTCTGTTCATGTCAGTGCAGGCTGGTCTCACTGCACGCTCATCCACAGTTCTTCAGGGCATTAAGCTTGGATGCAAATCCCACTGAGTCACTAAAAACCTTCTTGCATATTTGAGTGATCTTGAATCACCACCTGACCTGAATAACTGGATAGGGAGTAAAAATTATGTTTTCTCAGTTTCTGAGGCAGTGAAGTGGAGGGAGAGGTGGTGATACCTCAGCATTGTATTCTGCCCAGGAAGAGATGAGCGCACTTGTTCAGCAGGGTGAAAATCAGTAATGAAAACCTCCAGAGCAGGTTTTTTTCAGACAGATAAATTATTTGAGGGAGACACCTATGTCACCATTTATTCAGACTAATTGACCTTCCAGGGACAGCATCACAGTGCTGCTGACAGCGTGCCTCGGTGTAACCCTCACATGTGCAACACTGTGCAAAACATCAAACTCCACATACTCAAGTCAACAGCAGCCAGGATGGTTAGGCCAGCTGAGAGCCGGAATGAGAGGTGGAAATATCTACTTCTATACCTTGCCTCTGGTCTTAATTTCATTTTAGGCACTGGGCAAGTCTTCTGCTTCCATACCCCATTTCCTCAGGTGAGTTAAGGCTACTGACTTTCTGACACAAGCTGTGAAGAGAAATTAATTCTTGCTTGTAAAGTGCTTTGAACATGAAGAATACTACAGTAAAGAAGCCCCATGCACCACTCTTATTTACCCCCACAATTGTAATACATACAGTGTTTACAAGATGAAGAAAAACATTTGATTTTTGCTAGTCAGTGACACCTTACAGAGCTGTCAGGCTTTGTGTTGTTCCACTTTAGATTTCATTCCCACCTTGCTTTCATTCTACTTCAGCTATCAATATTTTTAAAAATGTATCAAAACCATGTGCAGTCTCTTGGTCGACTCTAAGCCATTGCCTGTCAATGCTATTCCTTTGTGCTGTGTCTCTGTGACACACTGCCTGTGAGCCTTGCCAACAAAACTCTCACACCCCAATCACTCTACCACTCTCCTGCTTCTGCCTCACCAAACTTCACAGCACGCTCTGCATTGCTGAAAAAGCCCATAGTTGTTTATTGTTGAGTAAGTAAGTATTAGCAGCAATAATCACAGGTGCTCTTGTTTTTGTTGTGAGGGCAGATGTATGCTCACCGAGGGCAATGGAGGTGCAGAGCTGACATTGCATCCAAAGGAGCTCTTTGGTCTTCTCCTCTACTGGGACTAATTGGATAGGTACAGTTACCTCAACGTGCCATGCGTGACCATGGGATATCCCATGTCACCTCCAGGGACCACTCCAAGAGGGAGTCTTGCCATTGGGCTGTCCCATACCCACCGACCCTGGTCTCTGATACCCACAAACTCCAAACAGCAACAGGCACTAGTCTTCAGGGAATTGACTTGAGCCCTTGGTGACTTTTCAGTCAAGTGATGCTTTGGCCCTCATTACTGCACTGATTAGGTTTCTGCTCACTGCAGGAGAGCTTAAACACTTCACTGTCCTGTAGGTACTACATGTAGACTTCTCAAAGTAGGTGTCTGCAGTTTGGAATTGAATCCTCCTTGGCTCACAGCATTGTCGGACATGACATGCTACCTGCCAAGATGTATCTGTCTCTTCTGACACTGACCACAGAGGAGTCTGCAGAGGTTAACCTCCTGGATCAGGTAGTTAAAGCAGAGTCTCACACCCTGCAGAGCACTCCATCTCAGCTTGGCACATGCACGCTGCAAGGGAAGGTGCTGCCAAGCCAACCACTGCTGCATGGCCTGGGACACATAAATGAGGTCAGCTTGGCAGAACTGAAAAGACTCATGTTGAAAATAAACACCCTCTTTCCAGGGGTTTCCATGTGCAAAATCCCTGTCCTTCAAGGGCATCAAGCAAGAGACTGCAAAAGATTCCCATTTAATGTGCAGCAGCAGCAGCTGAGAGTCTTGACAAGTGGAACAGACCACAAGAGCACAGAATCAAGCTGTCCTGTGAAAGAGCTCAATGTTTGGAAGTCAAGGGCATTTCATCTCATTTTAAATGCAGAGGTTCCTCCACGTGACAAATCTCGCTGGAGGAGACGAAAAGTTGTTGGCTTCATTCCTGATTGACAGGGAGAAAATTGAAGGTTCAGGCTTATTAAACAATCTCTAATAGTGATTTATGGGGTCCTGTATACTTTAATCTAACAAAAAAAATTAAAATCGTCTAATTAGCTAAGTGTGTAATTCTGTATATTAATTGTCTATTAGGAACTTCTTAATTATAATGGAATGCTTGTCAAATAACATGTGATGGCCACGTAGCACCAATTTAAGTCATTATCAGACTAACTCTTGCTTTAATAAGGATCTGTTTAACTGAAATCTAACCATTTCATTTTATTTTAAAGGCTGTAAAGAAGAGGAGGTTAAGATCTTAAAAAATTAGTACCCCATTAGGATTTACTAGATACTGTATGTAAACAATGCTACATAAAGAATCATCAAAGCAACATAAAAAAATATTCAGATGCTAACCTATATGATTAAATGGCAGAGCATGGTGGAAACCTACCAGGGAAGAAAGTCGCATCTCAGTTAGAAATACTGACAAGCTCAGGTATTTCATGTCTCTTGACTGTTTGACTTTACAGCCTTTACGTTCAATTAACATGTGTTTGTGCATGTGCATTTTCCGACATTTTGAAAGAGATGAACCGAGAAAAATTGATTAAATACAACTGCATTGATCTTTATACATCACCAGCAGAACTGCTAACATATCCAAAATTTGAATTAAACAGGATGTATTTACAATAGTAATAATAACAAGCTATTATTTTATACAAAAAGTTGTGCTATAGGGCGACACGTATGATACAAAGAGATAGCTGTACTGTCAATGGGTTTCACAGGTATGTGCTGACTACCAAGGAACCTGGAGACCCCAAAACATGACGTTTGGATCTGTGGGATGGACAGGGTTTCCTAGTAGCTCTTCACCACAACCCAGCTCCATCATCTACTCTGTACCTCTTCTCTCTCTTCCCCAGCCACTGCTGGTCCTGCTCTCTCTCTCCTGTTCCTGTAGCTCATGAAACAGCATTGCATCCTAGAGATGAAATCTAAAAAGGATGAATATGTAGGATCCCACTCTCCCTCCTATGATTTTATACAGTCTCTTCCCTCCCTTCCTCATTAACCATGGTTCATCCTTCAAGAAATTATGGAATAGCTTATATGGATTTGCACCCATGCTCTAATGGGCAAACACTGCTGCGTACAACTCTCTTGGTCTTTACAGGCACAGAAGCTTTGTTCTCTCATTTTCTTATCACTAGATCTGCAGGGGCAGACTTCTAACAAGGCAGAGGACCCATCTGGTAATCTTATCAAGAATCAGATTTGGCTTTCAGAAGCACCCTCTACACAGTGGGTTTCTCTAGTCGTAGCTTTGTCACCTGAGTTTTGCAAAGAGCTCTACACTCCACTTCAAGGACTATCCTTCAACAGCATTTTTACCTGATACAGTTGCACCCAGATTTTGATTTGTACAAAACAATAATCTTACAAAAAATATAAATAGCTTGAAGTGTCTCTGAAGCTTATTGCTGAACAGTGTAGGTTTGCCGAACTAGATATGCAAAAATCACAGGGGGGAAAAAAAAAAAGGAATGTAGGCTCATAACAAAACTTCATATGTGGAGCAGTGCTGCAAATAGACCATTTCAAGCTCTGTGGAGCCACTAGTTTACCATTTCTAGCATGTATCATGCTTTGATGGGTCATGGAATGCTTTACTTAGAGGGTTTTTAACACCTGTCCATCTCAAGGTTTAAACTGCTGCCAGGGTACTATATTAATGGTACGCCGGAAGAGAGGTTTCAGGTATAAAATAAGACAATAAACATTTAGATCCCAGGTACTATAGTTAAGCACACCTAGGAACAGTTAAACAAGCAATTTCAGAAATGTTATACAACCCCTAGGAATTATTTTATGTCAGAGAAGCAGCCCCTGTTACCAATTTCCTCAACTTCTATTCTGCTAAGTCTGTCCTGAGGTGATTGGAGGTTACGAAAGTTACCTGGTCTTACAAAACTACCTGCAAACATCTGTGCAAATTTCAGATCACTGTCTGTCCAAGTGACCTGTGGTGGCACTCGAAAAATAGCTGGAACCAGAACACACATCCATCCACCCAGAGAAATGCAATGAGAAAGAAATAGGTTAAATTGTCTTCATATGTGTCCGGAGGATATCATTAACATTAATGTAGTCATAAAGCAGCACCTGCTGGCTCAACGCAGCAAATCTTTGCCTACTACCAATTAACTCTTAAAAAAAATAATAGAGAACAGTGTTTCCCCTTCTCGCCCCAAGCACAATAACTTGTTTCCTGCTAAGCGTTATTAATTATAATGTCCCTGCTGCTTTACCTCGCTCAAATGAACAGTCCCATCAGTGGCATAAGCTTCATAGTAAGGTGCATCTCAGCGGGAGCAAGTATGGAGTTACTGGGCTTTAAAAAATATTACACTACTTTTTATTGCTATTGTTGTTCCTTACTTGGTGTAGCACTTTCACTCTT
>WKFP01014320.1:1335276-1380912 GCA_011057875.1 Pterocles orientalis | reverse complement strand
TCACTGTCTGTCCAAGTGACCTGTGGTGGCACTCGAAAAATAGCTGGAACCAGAACACACATCCATCCACCCAGAGAAATGCAATGAGAAAGAAATAGGTTAAATTGTCTTCATATGTGTCCGGAGGATATCATTAACATTAATGTAGTCATAAAGCAGCACCTGCTGGCTCAACGCAGCAAATCTTTGCCTACTACCAATTAACTCTTAAAAAAAATAATAGAGAACAGTGTTTCCCCTTCTCGCCCCAAGCACAATAACTTGTTTCCTGCTAAGCGTTATTAATTATAATGTCCCTGCTGCTTTACCTCGCTCAAATGAACAGTCCCATCAGTGGCATAAGCTTCATAGTAAGGTGCATCTCAGCGGGAGCAAGTATGGAGTTACTGGGCTTTAAAAAATATTACACTACTTTTTATTGCTATTGTTGTTCCTTACTTGGTGTAGCACTTTCACTCTTAACCACCCAGAAAGAAAAAAAGCAGAGATCTCAGTCAAAGCACAGATCTCAGCCAGGCAAAGTGACAAAATCCTCAAAGATTATTTACATTACTGTAATGTCAACGATTCAGTGAGCGAAGTCTGAGGAAAAGTCTTAGGTGGGGTGGGGTGTGTGCTGAGATGAACAGAGACACTTCTCAAACACATCTGTAACCTTGCCCTGCATTGCTAAATGTGAATGGCAGTCAGATTGCTGTCACAACTGATAAGAAGAGTATTGGAGGTGACCCTTCTGGGGCCAAGTGTAAGGCTCTGTGACCATGCAGCTGCACATTAGCTGTGTGCTACTAGTTTGCATGTGTCCTTAGTTCCCTTCCAATGGCCTTTCTACTTCAGCTCTTCTCCAGTGCACTCAAGTCATGGCAACCACCCCTTGTGTAAGGTTTCTGATATGGTGGCCATGGGGTGCAGAACACCATGACGTGTACTGTCCAATGGGCTCACTTACTGTCCTGGTTTCATCTGGAACAGAGTTAACTTTCTTCATAGTAGCTAGGGTGAGGTCAAGTTTTGGATTTGTACTGAGAAGAAGGCTGATAACATACTGATGTTTATAGTTGCTGACAGGATAGTAAAGGACTTCTCAGCTTTTCTGCTGTGACAGTGTCTGCAGGTGCAGGAGAAGCTGGGAGGGAGCACAGACCTAGTGTAGGATTCAACCTCAGGTTTAGGATTGAGACCCAAATTGGCCAGCGTTATATTCCATATTACACACGTCACACCCACTATATAGATGAGATTCTGTCTGGAAGTTCTCTCTCTGGGTCCCCTCTCTCTTGGGGTTGTCTCTCTCTCTCTCATTGGCTGTCAGTCTCTCAGACTCATCTTTTTTCTTCTGGGATTGCAGCTCTCCCTGCTCCAAGATTGTTAGCCGGGAAAAGACTGGGTCTTGGTTATCGAGTGGTGAGCAGTTGCACTGTGTATCACTCATTTGTAGATTCTTATATTTTCACATATTACTATTATTTTAAACTTTATTGTAGCTTAATTATTAAATTGTTCTTATCTCAACCCGTGAGTCTCTTTTCCCTTTACCCCTCTAATTCTCTCCCCAATCCCCAAGAGGGGCAAGGGTTGAGCGAGCAGCCATGTGGTATGTGTGCTGCTAGCTGAGTGGGTCAAAACCACAACAATTAAAAATACATGAGCTTTGGATCTCTGATTTACAGTGTAAGGTTTACTGTCTCTTCTGTAAGGTGTCTCCCAGAACATAAGTCATGCTATGTGACTGGCTGTCAGCCATCTCATACACTGCCAGGCATCACTCCTGATCTGGACAGTGCTGCCTGTGCAAGAAGCAAAGCTAAGCCTCTTCTGCTTGGGAGAAAGCTCGTCTCTTTCCTACTGTGAGGAGGAATGAAGTGGCAGAAATACACAATGCCCATTAAAATATTTTACGTGGTACTTAACCTAAGCATTGTGATGGAAACTGTAAGCCACCTGGACTTTCTCTACAAGATAAACATACAGTATGTGGCAGTCAGCCCACTAACAGAAACACCGTTTTGCATAATACAAACACCGAGGTTACACACCAAGGTTGCTGACATTATTCTTCCTATCTTACCAGAGCTGCTTTCTGCATAGACAGAGTACCAGGAATATGATTTACTGTTTATACTTGTCAGTGCATTGCAGGTTATCACGGACCAAGTACCCTGGTGCTCACTGCTGAATGGGCAAACACCAAGGATGCTGGTTCCTGTACTTATGATAGAAAAACAATAATGGGTCAATAGTTCCTGTCTAAAGCCAAGTTGTCATTAGCCTGTAGCTTGTGGAAAGCTGCACAACTGCTCCTCTAAACATAAGCCTGCTTGCATGTTTATTCACAAGTTTGAACTGCACAGAAAAGAACAGTTGCTCTGGCTGCAGAATCTCTGCAAACTCTTTTATGAGACAGAAAACTCTTTCCTGAGCCATGAAATGCTTTGTATTATTTGCTGCTGTGACTGTCATGTCTTTTGTATCTAACAAGGCACCTGGAGACTCTCCTCCTATTTCTAGTGAAGTTTTCTACGTGACACTAATAAGAAGACAGCATCTCAACACTGCTTTTTCAAGGCAGAAAGGGGCACTCCAGTGACCTGGGAAGCCTCATCAGAAATGACTGAACCAAAGCCTGTCATAAGCTTACAGACAAGGTACATGTCATCAGCCCGTATCTCCCTCACCTTCCACCCTGGTTCTGATTAATTTCTACAAATCTCATCCCAAGAACAGATGAATGACAGAAAAAAGATATTTCTGTGGTTTGCAGGCCAATTTTTTTGCAGTTTATCTGCTTTGCCTTATTGATCAAAAATACCATTATCTGTTGTACTCTACATTCTCACTGACTAGGTCCAGCCTTGCTAACCCCAAGCCTTCAACAATCATAAAACCTGATGAAAATAAAGACAGTTTAAAAAGTGGGGTTCTTTTCATTTGCCATCTGGATTCTGGATCTTTATGGAGGCCAAAACTCCTTCACACCCATGGGAGACAGAAAGCTAGTTTCTTTCTGATGACAGCAAATGCCCTCTTACAAATAATGAATTATCAGCCTAATTATGGGTCTTTGCTTTGTCATATTTACTTTTCCTCTATGATTCTCTTCCCATAATGTGCTTCCTTGTTTTACAGGGAGTAAAAGACCACACTGTGAGCATCTGCTTCATGTAACTCTGTCTCAGAAGACAAAAGCAGACAGGTGACTAGACAGCAAGCTGCCTCTAGCTCCTCTGGCTAGTGTGGTTATTAGCAACCCTTACAGTCCTATCACTTCTGTTACCTGCCACTATCTCCATTTCTTTCTCTTTGCACCAGCTCCACCCTACCAAACACTGAGCCCTGAGAAGCCGTCTCCAAGCATCTCCATTTACTCTTACATGTAACCCTCACACTTCCTCTTGTGAGGAAGTCCCAGACAGTACTCTTTAAAGGCAAAAATACAGATGCAATAAACATGCTTGAGCAAATGAGACCAGAAATTGTTTTCCCTGTTGTTGAAACACATTTCTGATGTACAACTGCCGCCAAAGCACAGACATACCTGGGTGACGGTAAGTGCTGAGCTGCAATCTCCTTGGAGGGCTGCTAAAAAAGCTGCTTCTGACATATAGATGGATGCTAATATCGAGTGAAACTGTATCCTTCTGTGGGATACCTGTGTTCTTAGAGAGGAAAAATAAATTGCACTGAAGTACAGGTATTTCAGAAATCTGAAGCAGCATTTCCTCCAAACTGTGCATACGAAACACCAGTGCCTGAGAAGTAACATCACACAACCTTTTTTATTTTTTCCCAAACAACAAAACCACTGAAAAACTTTCTAAGTAAAAAAAGCCAGATGTGGTAACAAGAGCGATCTAAAATCTAGTCTGACCATGAAGTTTATTAAAAAGATACTTGTTTTAGATACCTTGTCACTTGCATATACATACAAAATGAATGATAGAGATAGTGGCTCTTCACTATACTGACATCTTTAATAGTGTGTCTGAGAAACCACAGGTACAAGTTCACATACATGTCACTGGCAAAGTGCTTTTGGTAATCATTTTCATGGGGAAAAATAAGCACTTGCAGGATCATATATTTTATGGTGTAACTTCAGTTAATGCCCACATCAATCAGATTGTCAAAGCTGTTTACATCCCATGCCTGGATATTTCCAGCTTTTGATATGTTATGTCAAGGAGAACCAGAATCCTTGAAACATAATTTTGTCACTCTCTCTCTACTTACTGCTTTCTCCCCATCTTCAATTTCCATTTGCAGCTGTTTCAGAACCCCACAGCCACCAGCCCATTAGCAATGTCAAGATTATATTATTCCTCTTCTGGGACACTGCCCTGGGTTTCACACAAAACTTACAAGGTCCAAAGTTTCCAATATTTAGGTGAGTTGCAACATCCTTCTAACCTAAGTTGCTCTATTACACCTTTGCATAGTAGATTAAAGTCTAATTCCTTTCATCCAATTCCAAGAATGTACCATTCTTCTTTCTTATTACTTTTCTTAATATTTTTTTCTTCTACATTTGATACCACTATGTCTGGCAAGTCATAATTTGGTGATTATGAGCTATGTCTCTTCTGGGGTTTGTCTGATTTTTAGAACTAGTCTAAGATAAGATACTCCAAAAAGAGGGCGTGAGAAGGAGGAATGGTTGGAGGTTCTACATTTTTTCTTGTGAAAATTGAGAAGTCTGGAATTAGAAATAACCCTTTCCTCTACATTTATTCCCAAATTAAAATTGTGGAGAAATTCAGAGTTTTATCTCCACACATACCATGTGTCACATAACAAGGACTCTGGAGTAGGATATTTCTGGCCATAAAGACACAGTGCTCATTAACCAAGTGACTACCAGCACAGAAGATTTCTAGGAACATCCACTGAGAAATTACAGACCCAGATGTGCTTTACACCATCACCAAATTAGGTTAACTCAGCCTGATGGACTGTCCTTAAGAGACAGATGCTGGACTGACAACGAGCCCATGAGAAATGAATAAGTGCCATTTATTCAAATGACCAGACATGTCACAGAAAGGCAGGGGGAAGGGAGGAAAATGCAGGAGGGGAGGAGACGGGTCAAAAGCACTCCAAAACTTGTGCAGGCAACTGCAGCATAAAAAACCAAACCAGCACTACCCTGAGACCTCGGTCATAAAGCTTAATGGCTTGTTATCTTTACGAAGCCTTCAGCAATATAGAAGGAAGTGCCTGTTTCCCCTCACTTCACATCTTCACTGTTGGAGGCTTTCTTTTCTCTCTCTCTCTCTCTCTCCCTGTTTTAGTCTAAACAATATATCTGGTTTGAATGCAACTATAAAGCAGACTGTTAGCAGGGACAGAGGTGTGTGCCGACTGGAAACAGCCCCGCTCCTGTCCCTTTCCAAGGTCATTCTCCATTAGCCACACATAAGGACAACAAGCCTGTGACACCATGATCAGCCACAAGCATGCACCAAGTGTAGCAAAGGGACAATGTATCCCAGAAACTTTCTGGGATATGCCTGGATGCAGCAGGATCTCAAGCCTTTGAGGTGTTGTCAAACGTCTTCCTTCAAGGCATTTATTAAACACTGGTTTATAGAACGCCTTGGTAAGTTTGCGTGAAAGGCATTGTGAGCCTGACCGATGGGATAAAGACATCAGGAAAACATTCAAACTTTAGTTTCAGAAAAAATAAAGAAAAAGAACTGCAGAGCCTTCCAAATCTTGCCGCAAACAGGCTTTCCCATTGATCTACTGGGGGAAAATGTACGCAAATTCCAATAAACCCCATTTTAAGTCATATTGGAGATTTGATATTTTTCTTCATTCTCTACACTATATGAATTGAAAACTTTTTTTTTCCCCAGACTCTACTAATAACAAGCCCTATAATTAGGTGTCTGTCCTTTGCAATCAGCACTACAGATTTCTGTTCATAGGAGAAAAATTGTAGGGTGGGAGAACCACTCAAGAGCATAGGAAAGAGCTGTCACCGGCACAGTGTGACTGGTTAATGGTTTCAAAATTGTTATTAGGAGAGAACAGTTCCTTAATTTTGCTATGTAGCACACTAATAAAAAACGTCCTTGTTCATCTGTCCAGCTGATTGAACCCGACTCAAGTTTTCAGTCCAAATTCATTCTTCTCAGCCTGCAGTTGTTAAGTAACACACTTCTGATTTCTTCGTCCCCTGTACCCATGAGCCATTTCCCTCAATGACTGGCCACAGTCTGGTTTTGCTCATTAGAGCTGCTGAAGATTTGCTTTTGGAGTCTGATGATAGAAAGACATGCTGGAGAGATGTTGCCTGGGTTTTTACCCTCCTGTTTTGCCCTGGCTGAGGAGTGAGAATCAGACCAATACCCATGCAGTTTGCTGGTTTCTGTTCTTTGATTTGCAATGGAGAGCCCAGTTGTCAGCAGGCAAGAACCAGGCTGTTATTTGACTATCTTGAAAAGCTTTGAGTAGCAGCAGTAGGAAGCTTCCGTATAAAATCTTGGCCCATTGAAGTCACAATGACATCGTGAGTCAGGGATTTTTAGATCCAAAAGTAGATGCATTTTGCCCGTTTTATTACAGCCATTAGAAGCAAAACAGCTAAAATTAATCTGATTACATTGCCCCCAGTAAGGCATCAGACTGCTCTTCAATGCATCACGTTGCTGAACCCACAACAACTTCACAAGCCATTCTGGTGGAGTTCTTCTGGGCCCACTTTTATGTCTGGAAACGCAAATTTCCCCACCCAGTTGCCTTTGAGTATATTTTTTAAATCAATTTCATGCCAGTGCAGGATCCCATTCTTCACTCCAGCAAAACTGCCTCTGGAGGAAGAAATGACAGCTCTCAGAGATAATCTTCTGCCCAGCACTTACCCAATCCTCTTTTCATCTCTGAGGTTTCCAAAGCCAGGAGGGTTATTTTCAGGGCCATGCGTATTAAAATTAATGCTAAATCAAAAGGATTGCCTGCCGCAGGGCTTGATTGGATTTGGATGTCACTTTCTGAAGTCAACCCACGTGTAGATAATTTTTTTTCACCACCTCATCATGATTGTGAGAACGCAAATCATGCACATGAGCGGGGTTGATGAATGTGCACCACAGGAACTCCAGCTTCAGTCCCCTTCTAAGTCACCACTGGAGAAAGTCCTTTCCTAAGGCTGGGTTTCTACTGCCTGACACATTCTCTCCTTAGTCCACTCTCTTTTGGGGGACATGAGAAAAATATCACCTTTGCTTCTGTTTTGTCTATAATCTGTCTCTCCCTTTAAACTGGAAAATTAAGCCTGTTGAGTGTCTTTGCTCTAAAGGCCTCCTGTAATATTTTTTTTTTATTCACTTACAACCATGCTCATAATACTTGGATGTAAAGCAAAAATCCTCATGAGCACAAGAATGAAGTCTGAAAGTGCACGGGAATTCAGTTCTCTCAATATTTGTGTTTAGCATTAAATACTTCATGCAAAAATACTGATTTTGACTCCCAAGGCCTTCCCTCTCTTATCTCAAAAACTGTTCATACACATGCCCTGGGATCCCTATGCAAATATAAAAAGGGGATTAAGTTGCATGTGTAGTAAATCCTGCTTTTACATTAAATAGGTAAGACCTAACAGAAGGCCTTTGGATTAAAAATAGGTCCCTGTTTGCTGAGCAGACTAAAGCATTCTTTCCTCTGGCTGCCCTGCCATGCAGGAATTGAAGTTTTCCTAGTAAGAAATTCAAGTCAGTTATAAAATCTATGCTATATTAGAGGTATGTGCTGTGCAATACGTGCTTTTGATTTAAATTACAGTATATTAGGGAATGTCCCCTGCCTCCACTCATCATTTTGCAATAGGAAGCCAAGCCCCAGCCCCTGTCTGACAGCACTATTCCATGAGAAACTTACACATCTGGATGCCCTTAGGGAAATTCTGTGGACACAAGGTGAAAATCTAAATCATGGCTATCCAGGAGAAGGTGTGAGCACTGGTCTGGCCTCAGACACTGTGGTTTTGACCATCATCTGGTCCTTTCTCCCCATTCTTTTCAGTAGGAGCTGGGAGGAGGAAAGCTCCTCCTGCCCCACCAGCCGTCCAGCAGACAGCTTAGCAATTGCAACTTCTCAGACCGCATGCAACGGTCAAACTCACTGACATTTTGGTTCAGTTTTTACCCCGGGTCCGGCAAAAGAGGAAAACCAGGCTGCAGTGTTGAGCTGAAGAGCACTGTGAAGGGTTAGCCCTTGGCTGGGGGCCAAACCACACATATCCGTTCGCACAATTCCTGCCCCCACCTAAGAACAGGGGAGAGAATTAAAGGGGGTAAATGGAAAAGAGGACTTGTGGGTTGAGATAAGGACAATTTAATAACTAAACTACAATAATATTGAAAATAATGCTATATACAAATATACAAGTGAGTGATACCCAGTGATACTGCCACCCTCCAACCGATGACCAAAGGCTCAGCCTGTTCCCAGCCAAGGATCCCGGAGAAGGGAGAGAATGAGTGATACACAGTGATACTGCCCCCCCACACACACACCCGATGATAAAGACTCAGCCTGTTCCCAGCTAATGATCCTGGTACAGGGGGAGTCGACCCCAGAGCAGGGAGGGGTCCCGAAACCTCCTGGAGCAAGGTGGGGGGTTGGGGGTGGTTCCCGAAACACCACACTCACGGAACAGAGATAACAGTCTGAGCATCCCAGACTGAGAGCCGAATGGAGCGTGGAGGGGGGAAAGGCCTTGGGAGAGCGATTCAAAGCCAGAAGAGACCGAAACTGAAAGGGCCTCAGAACCAAAAGGAAAAAAAGGGCCAATCCTCCGGAAGGGTCCTCACCTGTATACTGGGCATGACGTGTATATTATGGGATAGATTATTGGCCACTCTGGTTCTCAATCTAGTAACTGAAGAACAAATCCTGGGCTAGTAGCTGGGGCTGTGCCCTCCCAGCTCCCCCGCCCTGTCTCCGGGGAGCAGGGAAGCTGAAAGTATCTGACCTTGGCAGCAGCACAAAACATCCCTTGTCAGCTTTCTTGTGAGCATAAATCCAAAACACAACCTCTTGCTAGCTAGAAAGTTAACTCTGTCTCTGCTTAACCCAGGACAAGCACGTAAAGCAGAGTTCTGCAGGCAGCCTGGCTGCGTGGCCGCTGACCTTGTCATGTTTTGTTTTGTTTCACCAATTGTTATTTGTTCCCTTTAAAACAAAAAAAACAACCCACCAAGACACTGCTGGGCACAAGGTGAATTCCTTTCCATGCATTTTGCAAGGTCATCCCCTGGGCCCACTGGAAGGATGGTTGCCGGTGTGGAAAATATCCCGCAGAGTCTCACGGAGGAGTTCAAAGGAATTGGCACCAAAGGGTAAAACACAGCTGGAGACAACAGAGACAGAGCCGCAAACTTCCTGACAACACCAGTACATCTCACAGCTGGACTTTAGCAAGCCCTCCCTTTAAAGCTGGTTTTCCTTTCAAGAGATCTCTGAATGAAATGAAGAAGCAGTTTTTGCCGGAGTCATTGGCCTTTTCAACTTCCCCAGGACCCCCCAAGCCCTTTCAGCTTAGATATTCAGCTGCTAGAATAAGAAGCAACCTTATTTCACCTCTGAATGGAGGAAAAAACGTACATAAAAGACCTAAACCCACCAAGCTGGAGAGACCTTTTTGAGGACAGCAGGGGTTACTAATTCACCCCATGCTCCAGCACCAGCAGCCGGATGGGGTGAGGATGATGGTGCGCTGGGGACCATGGGGGAAGCTCATGCCAGAGAGGGCTCAGGACGCAGCACATGGCGAAACAATACCAGTGAGGGAGCCCTCGGGTGGTATCCATGACTGAAATGGATGGGTCGAAGTGTGAGATGCCCAGGCTCTACTTGTGGAGAAACACTTGAGGGCAATTAACCTGCCTCTTCACAGAGCTTGACTGGTGCAAGACACCTCAGGTGCTGGCAGTACTGATCCTTCCCTGCAATGAGCTCACAGGTCGGCATCCTTCTTTCAGGAAGCCAGGCTGTCTCAGGAAGCCAGGCTGTCCCAGCCTCTCTGGACGTGGCCTCAGACATCCTCCACCACACCAAGTCCCTGTCCCCTCCATCCCTCAGCCCTGTGCCAGGCTCCTGCAGCCCTGCTGAAATTTCCAGGGAGGGCTGCAAGTTGGGAGGAGCCCCAATCTTCCTGCCTGCCCCATTGCTACAGCCCAGGGAACTGTGACATCAGTGGCTAGACAGAATGGGGGAGACAATGGGACAACAGGACAACAAGGGGAAGAGGTCCACCAAGCTTCAGGGCCACTAAGGACCAAATAGGTATCCTGGGCCACCTCCCCACCAGCGGGTCTCTGCCTGCCACTCGTGGAGAGGCTTCCTCTCCCACTCTCCTGGATGCTCCTGCCCAGAGAAGTAAGCCTGTCCTGGGATGTCTGTCCAGGGTTTTATGGGGAGGAAGCTTTTCTGGGGTCCCACTGTAGCTATCAGATTCTGCTTTACCATTTACCTCCATGTTTCCTTGTTGCTCCTGGTTTTGTTGCTCTCCTTACCCATTTTCCTTTTCAGACAGTAGATGAAAACCAAACCAGATGATGAAAAACCCCAGCACCGTAAGAGGGTTACGGAGGGAGGAGAAGGAAGCTGCAGGGTTCCCCAAGGACTGTCTCCTTCCCTGCAGGAGGCAGGGGTGGAAACACAAGGATGGGTGATGGGAAAGGGAAGAAATACAGAGTCCACCTGCCCCTTCAGCCCCTCAACTCCCCCTGAAGTCAGACTTTCTTAAAATGTAGGAGAAACAGTTGGCAAGACTACGACATACCTTAATTTAAAAAAAAGAAAAAAGAAAAAAAAAACACAACAACAACAAAAATTTATTTTTCCAAAATCTCCTGACCTGGTCCTGGTGAGAGCTGGGGTCAGTGCCCTCCTCTTCCCCCAGCCGAGGGTGCCAGCGCAGACCCTCGGGCTGTCAGACCTTACAAATGGCACACAGGGACAGCACAGCCTTGCTGGCAGCCTCTTGCCAAGGTGCCCATGGATAGCATGCAGGTGGGTGGTTTTTACAGCATTTGGTAGGACTGTGCCTCAGCAGGGTCAATGCTGACAGCATTTGCTCTTGGCTTCCTTCTTCTTCTCTTGTTTTCCCTTCATAAACAATATTCACATTCATTTATCTCTTTTTCTTTATTTTTGTTCAGATTACACCATCATAAATTTCTACTTCAGAACTTGTAGTTTTATGGATGGTTCTGTGAATATATGCATTTTTCTTGAGGCTTACCATAACATGTTTATTGCTAGATGCATACTTTAGAGAGTAGCATAAAAAAGAGGCTCGGTAGAATAGCATAAGTATAGTTTATTCTTTCAAGGGAAGGAGAAGATGTCAGAGAGCTTCTCAGCTCTTTCTCAGTGTAATTGCCTGTGGTTTATTCCACCCTAAACCTACAGTAATTTGTTACTCCGTATTGCTGCAAATTTACACCACTTGTGTTTCAGTTGCTGCATGGTGACTGACCTTTAGCTCTGTGTTTAGGGGCTAATGGATTAGTTATGCATTATTTGCCACTTGTAAGAAATGTTGTTCTGATCTCTGCTAAAATATTTGGCTCCTGCAAAGGGCAGTGGTGCCTGGGCTTCTTTCTTGCACTGCAGGACATGAAGCAGAAGGTACTCTACTGCTGAAGGACCTTTGTGTGTGTGTGCTGAAATGAGCACAAATGTATCTACCTGCAATACACTGCAGTGTTAGAAATCAGAACTGCAGCCGGCAGCAACTTCAGCTCAGTGTTACCCAGAGCCAAACTCAGTAAATCTCCCGCGGCACTGTCGGACGAGTCCTTTTCCCTTCCAGAGTAAGGAAGTGCTGGAACCACTGGCAGCATTAATCAGGGATTTCTGTGCTTTCAGACAATCCAACCTCAGTTTACTTCACTAATAACTGTGATTTAAAGCTGGAGCCACTTCATTTTACTGTGTTGTGTAATTGCTATCTGTCGAAGAGCTAGGCTTTCCGAAGAATCTTCAGGGACTGTAGCCCTTCATCTATGCATAGAGCATGTGTGTCCAGTCCATGGTCCAGGCAATAGCATCTGCTAAAATCAGGTTTCTTTTAAAATCCCAGTGGTAAAGGTTGGTAGTCTGATTCTGCATGCCCCTCCTAAACTGTTTGTGCCTACAGATTACAGACACAGAGAAAGAGAAGTTACATTTCTGATTTACTAGAATGAATGGTTTTAATTCTTAATTTGCAGGTGTTAGTAGCTGCAAGCAGAGGCAGCTGGTTCTCATCTGTGCACCTGCATAAATTGCATGGTCTTTATAACTTTGATGCTGAGTGAATTTATTGAGGCTTGGATCACTGCATGTTTGCTATATCCTTCTACACTTCCTATAAGCCTGCTAGCGGCCACCCTGGGTTACAGACAGGTAGGCAGCGCTTTGGCTAGAGCTGGTGTCACTGCTATGGTGAGCTTCAGGCTTTTGGATGCAGCCATTTGAACTGAAAGACACTGCTGAGATGAGTATTACTGGCTCTACTGGTGCTTACAGGACTGGTAGGATGCAATAAGCATAAGGGCTGCACAACAGGAGACCACTTAAGAGTCTTCTGTGTGATTTATGGTGACCAATTGCTTTCCTAATGTCTTTAAAAGTGCAAAGTGCAGAAACTGTTTCATTTTAGGTGATTGTTTTCTTTACAAGAGTAGTGGTTGTAAATTGAAATTTGGAGATCTATTCTGGATGCAACTGCAATAGCAGAAATAGGTGAAACAACCTGCTTGCTTTTAATGGGCTTGTTCTGCAATTAAAGCCCATGAATGTTTTTTACATATATGTATAATATTACACTTTATTGTTATATATACAAATGTATATAATTAGTATAATAATAGTAGTGTGTATAATGTACACACTGCAATGAAAGTAGTCAACTACTCTCCTTGGATCTGTAAATAGATATATATACACACAATGGTATATGCATATATACACACATATAGCTGCTTCTTCAACATTTAAGGCAGTGTGGACTCCCACCAGCCCAACCTGCCCCTGGTGGGTGGAATTAAGCTGTAGCTCTGCACATCACAGCACCGAGGTGCCAGCAGTCCCCTCTGTTCCAAAAAAATGGGGTGACTGCAGTGACAGGAGTGCTTTGCTGGGTACTTCAGTCCTTCTTAGGCTGTGGGTCTGAAAGCTCCTGAGATTTGATATTGCATTGTGAAGTCCTGCTGCAAAGTCACGTCTAAACAAAGTAGATTGCAGCGGACTATAGAGCAGGAGTTTATAAATGCCTATAAATAGGCATTGCTTAGAGGGCAAGATTCCCTCTACAAGCACAGATATCTTGAGGACAGCAAAGAAAAGCATAGGCTGACTAAACTCATATTTATACATTATTCTCTCCAGACCCACTATGGTGTAGACATTCCCCTGCAATGTCTGTGTATGAAAGTCTCTAGCCTTGTGTACACAGCACTCCTCTACCTTCTGGGATATGTTCCGGAAGCTTACAACTGGAATTAATTTAGTTGACATTTTACAATACGGCACGAAATTGAATCCTCATTTGATGGCATTGCACTTTCTGCCTTCTGCTGCTGCCTGGGGAGTTACAGACATGCAAATAATACCATTTCCCCTGGGATGATCTTGTGGGGAAGGTGACATCTCTGATTGCATGTTTGCAGCACCCAGCAGAGCTGCAGGGAATACTGGGTCCCACCAGCCACTCTTAGCAAAAGAGCTCACCAATGTCTTCCTGGCCATACTTGCACCCAACAGGGGACGTCAGCCCAAGGGTCATGGTCATAGAAGTGTTGAATTCAGCTTGATTTTTAATGGGGGATGATGGGAGAGCTCAGAATAAGGAAAACATGGTTTTGATGGCGAAGCAGGTAGCCGTGATGGGAATGCATCATGCCTCGCCGGCCCCACAGAGCAGTGCATCAGGACAGCGATGTCAGGAGGTCCTGCCATGACCTCCTATGGACATGATAAGCCCGCCGTGGCTGAGACCAGAGGATTCAGGGGTTGCAAGATGGGGCATGACAGCAAGAGCCAAAGAAAGATGGGAGTAAGGGCGCCAGGGAGGCAATTCCACTGTTATTAACGCAAACACAGTCATTGCTCTGCCTTTGTCTCTCGATGAATCAGAGGAAATTGCCTCCCAAGCCCTTTGCCTTCCAACTACTTCAGCTGTGTTTTGTTTCTCCAAGATTCAAATATTCTGACTAGATTTCAGCATATTATTGTGAGAACAGAAGAACTATTGAGAAAGTGAAGCATCAAAGAGGAAACAGCCAATAGATGTTGCTTTGAATTCACTTGCTTTTTGTGGTGAGCTCTGATTTCAGGGACAGATATGGCTTTGGAGAAGATGCATTGCTGTGCTGCAGATGTGTTTGTGAATACTAGTGGACAATCTCCTGTGACATTGTAATGGGCAGCTTACCATTATCTATCAGATTTTCAAGCCTGTCATTTTGACATGACTGATTTTTCTGCTCAATACCTGTCCCCATGAACTATGAGCTTACAAAAGGAAGCACACTCTTCTTTGTGTGGCGATCCTATCTGGCCAGATGAAGATGAATGTTTATTTGCATTTTACAAAAAAAAAAATAATCTGGGCTTTGTAATGAAAATACATATCAGGTCAAGTGAAAAATGTGATGGATTTATATCAAAATAGCTCGTGATGAAGAGCAGGAGGCAGGCTTCCCAAGCAGAAATCTTTAATTTGGCATTTTTCAAAATGTGGCATTTCATCCCTCTAATTTGCCATTGGGTTTTTGTTTCAAACATTTATTTTGAGGAAAGCAAGCATGCAAACAAACAAACAAAAAAGCTCCCTATTTAGAATTCAATAAAATGCTTCATTTGATCCTCTTCAGTTTCCTGGAAAAGTTCAACATGAACATTCAAGTACTGTGTTTCTTCAAATTGTGGGGAAACTGCTGATCTGTTAGCTGTGCAGCTTTGATGTGCCAAGTGCAAAGGCAGGGTCCTCTAAAAGCTACCGTAATTCATTACTCAGTGAGATGATCCCAACAAGCGAGAAAGCTCAGCCTGACAGGTACAGTTTTAGCACAGAGCCAGAGGCTGTCTGTCCTGAAGGCTTTACCCTCCTGATATACAATTCCCATAGAGTCAGCTACATGGTTTTATGCAGAGTGGCACAGGGAGAACAGGATAGTCCATTTGATATTACTTTCCATCTCTGGAAGAGAAGTTCTCCATAGTTGCTGTATAAGCTGATTTTTCTCTGTTGTTTTAGAGAGAAGTCAGGATAGGAAGGGTGACAAGGCAACACAGACAAGCTGTACATTAAGGATGAGATCCTGCCCCTGCTGCTGTGTGGGGCCGGGCAGGTAAGCTGAGCCTGCACGTTTATGGCTCATGCTCTTCTGCTGGGTTTTAAAAAGTGCTTGTTTCAGTTCTGCTTTTATTAATTCAAATTCCTAGTTTTTGAGGTTGCAAGACCAACTAAGAGCACTATAAAATGTCCTTTAAAGCATCTGTGAAAGTGGAAGAGTTCAAGGGTGGCAGCCAGTTTTAAGAGGTGGTGGTGTGCAGGGACTTACCTGGGTGAAATGTGGCACCTGGCCGGAGGTGAAGAGAAGCGCCACGCACAGCACGCCATGCAGGCACTGTGAAAATGTCACTAGCTTGCCCCAGAGCAGTCTCTGAGCTTGCCCAGATCCATGCATTGCATCCAAGACAAAGTTAGAGCAGGAAGACAAAGGCAATGGAGGAAGCAGCAGCCAAAATGGATGAGTGTGACTTGACTTCCAAACCCCAGGTGGAGTGACGTGATTATTACCCTCTGCCTGGCACTGGTGAGACACATGTGGAGTGCTGTGTCCAGTTTGGGTCTCCCCAGTACAAGAGACACAGATGTGCTGGAGCGAAGGGTCAGCGATACATATAGGCTGGAGCCTATATATATAAGATGAGGCTGAGAGCGCTGGGCCTGTTTAGCCTGGAGGAGAAAAGGCTCAGGGACATCTTATTGCTGCCTATGGCTGCCAAACAGAAGGGTGAGGAGAAGACAGACAGACTCTTCGCATGGCTGCATAGTGGTGGGATAAGGGGCAACAGACACATACTGGAGTATGGGAAATTCCAATTAAATACTAGCAAAATATTTTCAGCATGGGGATGGTCAAATACTGGAGTCAGAAAGGCTACAGGATCTCAGTCTTTGGAGATATTTAAAATTTGAATGGACAAGACCTTGAAGCCCCTGACTTGCTTTGAGGAGGGGCCTAGACCAGGCAACCTCCAGAGGCACCTTCCAGCCTGTCTTCTTCTACAGGTCTGTGATCATGAAAACTTGACACAGGAAGCAAAAGGACAGCAGTGCAATGAACAGTAGAGTTAATGACATCAGAGATGCTTTAAAGTATGATGAAGCAGCAAAGGAATTTTAACATTAATTGGTTACAAGAGAAATGACAGAATTGTTCATGAAAGGCAGAAATTACAGACCTTCCTGAAGCTAGTCGTCTAAGGAGATGAAAATCAAGTGATGTAATTAGATTACTAGATTATATGATAACGAGATACTTTCTGTCCCAGCAGTGAAGGGTGCCGTGTTAGACTGTCACTGATAAAGCTAAATACTTTAAAATCAGATGTAGACAGCTAGCCCAGACTGAACAGCAGTAAAAGAGAAACACTTGGAGTCTCTCTGGACCATTGGTACTGGTTTTCACAAGTCCTAGATCAGAAATAAAGTTCCAGAGAACTGAAGAAATTTATCATGAGAGATGGATAAGAGGAGAATTAAAGATAGTCCTTAGTGTGAATCAACATAGAGTTAGGGACTACACCAGACCAGCTCGGTGATTTCTGCTGATGAGATTTATAAGTTTGATTGACAAAGGGAAAAGTACTGATACCCTATACATGTGCTTCTCTGTAGCATTTGAGTTTATTTTACCAGGTATTTGTATTAAGAAACTGAACCAGGTCGGTCTCATTAACCGGCAGGTCTCAGACCTGTGGTCTTTAGAATGCAACAGATCGTAACAGATCTGTTATATACTCTGGTACCATTGCCATAGTACCACAGAAACACTGATGGCTGGGACTCTGGCAGGAGCACGTCCCATTGAGCAGTCCCCTGAGCATCCATGGTGCCCACCTGCATGTGTGTCCATGGGCTCCCACAGCTGGCAGAGACCACTCAGCTCATCTGGACGGAGAGAACTGCATAGTCCAGAGGTGATTCACAGATGCCCTAAAACTGGCACCCAGGGCACTGGAAGGTTTTGGGCATCCTGCATCAGTAAAACGCCTGGAAACAGCCATTTTGGTTTGCAGTCAGTCAGAGCAGAGGAGCATCATGCCCAGTGGGAATCGGCAAGGAGGAGCCAGCAGAGAAAGAGGAGATTGCAAAGCACTAGTTCTGCCAAACTGACTTTATTATTTTTCCCTCCTTTGTCTTTTGACGTTAAACAGGCAGAGTGGATGAAGGGAAGATGCAGACACGATTAACCAGACATTGCAAACAGGAGGGTGAGTTGCTTTTTATGGCTAGCTTATGTTTCAGACACACAACTATACAGAATAATGCAATAACAAAAACCATGTGGTATTTACCCTGGGTTTATTCACTGAGAGTCCTTCGAGAGCTGTTTTTGTTTGTCTTTATTTAATTGGCATGGTCGGATAGCCACCAGCAGGTCCAATTAAACAGATTCAATAGATTCCACTGTACATTTTTTTTTTACGATTCATCAGCATGTAACACAAAATGTCCAAAATAATTTGTCTGAGTACCAGTAATGAATATAAAGTGCATTCTGTTCCAGCCTGCATACAGTAAGTTTCAGTTGTACAGCATTTTACAGCCAGAGCAAACTGGGTTAATAATGGAATCACTGATTCAATCTTTAGTGCAGCCTTAGTGGGGACAAAGATACCATTGGACATTACAAGGCAAGGTATTTGGTTGCTCAACTTTGAGCCTATCTGAGCACAGATGGGCATTATGCATTTTTTAGCTATCTTAAGCTTTGGCATTTGAATGTTAGGTGGAAACTATTTAAGAAAATCCCACCAACAGGACTTGGGCATGCCCTTAGTATCAGGTATTTGTTTAAGTGCTTTGTTGAATTGAAGCCTAGTAGATCCTCTTGAAAAGAAAGTGATTTTCAATCTAATAAGGTTATCTTAGTGTGAACATTTTAACTACATCAATCAATATGCCCGTCAGGAGTAAATGACTAATGGGATTTCTCTTTTCTTTCTTTCTTTGTTACCAGAATGATGAATTGACTTTGCCTGTTGCTGAAGATTCTCATCTCCTTAATGCATTGCAGATATGTCTAATGGACGCAAGCTGTCACGGTCTGGCAGTAACCAGTCCCAACCAAAAATATATTCCCCTGGGACTGGTTCATCAGATTCTAGCTTTGCTCTCACAGTGGCTGGAAAAGGAGAATGCAACTTCTAAAGAAGCCTTCAATAAGCAGAGAATACTAAATTATATTAAGCAGACTAATCTTGCTCACTTAATCAAACAGACAACTAGGAAAACCAGCACAGAACTTGACTGGGGTGCAGAGCTGGAAGGAGCCTCCTCATCTTGTCCCACAAAGCAGAGCAAAAATAGCAAAGATGTTTGCCAGAAGACCTCTGAAGAAATTTCAAGGAAAGATAAGCTGTTAACAGGTATTTTTCAGCAATGTCTCAGAGGGAAGGAGAGAGAACAAGACAGATGTCCTTGATCTTTTCTACATTTATGTTTGCATATGGTAAATATGAGTGCCATGCATGGGCACCCAAAAGGCTGATGGATTTTGAGGAGCAACATCTGCCTGCCCTTCCCTTCCTGCCAGCAAGGGCTGCAATTGTGTGGACCCCTGAGCTGGTTTGTACCACGTTTGGGGCAAAAGTATTGAGCTGTGAGAACACAGTGAGGAGTATCAGCACTCAGACCTGAATCCCAATCAGAGTTTGTCAGAGAGCTCATCACCAATGCAAGGTACTAGTCTAAGTGTCCCCGTCTGGAAAAACTGGGATTTTACCAGTAATTTAAACAGAAGCAGAGTGATGCCAGGACAGAGTGTAAACAGAAAACCCACACATCCATTGTAGGCAGAACTTCTGACTTTCCAAGGTGTTCAGATTCCAAACACTGTGATTAGTTTTGCTTGGAGCAGAGTTGCTCTGTTGCATGTAAATGCCAGCAAATTAATATCAGACAATTATCTCTCTTATTAGATATCTCGAGCTATGTTTACCTTTTTTTCTATATATTACCCTGCTTTTAATAGTATTTTACAGATCATTAAGTAACCCAGCCAATGTTCAGAGGCAGATAGCAGGGACAAAAATGTAGTTAATCTCTGGGAAGGAAAACCCTCTAAATTACAGGGAAACAACCCACCTTTTTTAAGGATGGCAAGAACTTGTTCCATTTTGGTTGTGGCAGCCTGTGGTGACTGAGCCCATCTCCTCTGCTTGCTAGCCAGGATGTGGCTTGTGACTGTATGAAGGACAGGGTCACAGCTGTCCTCTAGGAGTAGGTGAGGAAGGGACAAGTGGCCCCACCAAAAGCCACTGGAAGGGGACCACACAGCAGCTGTGGGGAATGGCAACTGCTTCCCTATATAGGGAGAGTCTGGCTTTCTGCAACAGAGACTGCATCCCCAACCAGGGTCCAAGTGGGACAACTTGGTCTTATCCTAAGTGTAAGTCAAGTTTTTAGAGGAAAGATTGGACTTTTTCCATATGTCTTCTTTGATACGCCATGAACATGCATTCCTCATGCTATAGGAGAACCCCTAGCACAGCCTGCCTTGGCACAGCTGAGAAAGACACAGCCAGTATGAAAAAGCCAGCCTAATCCTTGAAGTAAAGGGTTACTTATTTCCTAAAGAATTCATGCATTGGTCCTCCTTGGGGGTTGGCCAACAGAAGTGTTTCGTGCTCACTTTTGCATTTTTCTCAATGTAAATTTGCCAGCTCCCAAGAATGAGAAAAATCGGCTGTTTGCAGTTGTAAGGTTTATTTTTGAAGAGCTTTCCACGTGGAAATAAAGTACTCTTAGCAAGCACACATGTGAGCTGCATCCTTGAGGACAAATCTGCCCCAGCAAGAGGCTGAGGAGCTGAAAGAGCCACAACTGTCTGGAAGCAAATGCATGCAGAAACCTCTCTCAGTACCATCCCAGGCGTTTGTTGGATTTCCACATCACAATTTAAAATTTGGATGAAATATGAAGTTTCTTTCCGTATGTTTCAGTATTTAGACATAAGTAGATTTACCAAGGAAAATCAAATATGGGAATGCCTCATTAGGGACCTAGAGTGAACAGTTAATGTCTTCAAGAATTTGTACAGTACAGTGATTCATGGGGCTTCCTTGGCCTTTTTCAATCTCCTTTCACTGCTTTTTGTCTTTCATGAGAGTGGCTTATGTAATTTGAGTAGTAACATTCATTTCAATGCTTTTTCTGGCTCCCTGTCCCCGCCATGCCTCTCTTTTTTCCCATATCTCTTATTCCTCTACATTTTCTTTTCCACCATCTCTTCTGCCACCCTACTGCCATCCCCAAATGCCTCTGTGCCCACACTCTTCCCCCAGACTTCTGCATGCCCACAGGTGCCTCTCCTCTCTCCCACCACCTTCTTCATATGCCTGCCCTAAATTTGTCCCTCTCTCCTCTCTGATTTTCTGGAAACAACACCCCTTGGGGTGTTGACACTGAGGTAGGTTGCATAAGCACTGGTTTATCTCACAAGGCATTTGAGCTGAGATGTACAATTAACCAGGCAGATGGGTGCTGTAACAGCCCCCAGGTGTGCTGTGCTCTACATACAGAGGGAAATGTGCAAATCTGTAAAAGAAAGGTGCTGCTCTGACAGCAAACCCTTCAGGGCACTTCATCTGCCTGTATGAGGTGTTTGGGCGAAAATTACCAGTTTCCTCTCTGTTCATGTAGCATTGTGACCTTCCCACAGAGGGGCAGCCCTGGTCCCCTTCACCCTGTTGTCCCTGTGCAGCCACAAAGGCACAAGAGGGAAGGTGAAACACCCGTGGGAACATGCCCTCCCAGAGAGTTGGTAAAATAAAGAGATCCAGGCTGCTTGCAGATGAAACCTGAGCAGAAAGGCAAAGTAAATTAGCTTGTAACTCTTGTCTCTTCCTCTGCAAAGCCTGCTCTCAGTCTCCAGCAACTTTTTTACCGCTCATTTTTGAGAGCTGCTTCTTCGCTCTCCCACAATTTATTATACCATTAAAACCGATGGGGAAAAATGTTCCTCGTTAAGGTGGGAAGGTTTTATCTGAAATACAAAATAATGAAATGGAAAGAAATCTCAAGGCAAGAAAAAAACCCTGCTGTTCTATACAAAAAGAGGATCTTTCTTTTTTTTTTCTTTTTTTTTTTAAAGAAAGCTTTTTCTCTCCCCTCCAGCACCAGCGACAGATTCCTCGTCAGCTCAGCCCACTGGATCTAAACCGAAGGCATCCAAGTAAGGACAGTAATTGGCAACATTTTTCTATATCATTTGGTCATGTTAGGCTGTATTTATGCAATACGCGGGCAAGCAGCAGGAAAACCTAACAGCTGGAGATTTACAGTATGCTTGAGATATCCACAGCCTGGCAGCCGTTGCTGTCCCCCTGCTATTAATGAACTGGAAGTTATGACTCGTTGTCTTTGGGCCCCTCAACACTTGCTGTATTAAAAGGGATGCTGCCAGCCTCTGCAGAAGGTTGTTTTCTTTGGGTTGTTTTTTTTTGGTTGTTGTTGTGAAGACAGATAAACCCCATGCAGCATCTCTCAAATCTCTTAAAGTGGCTGCGATGTATGATTTTTATTTTGCAGGCTGCTCTTCCAGATGGGGAGGAAAGGGATGTCTGATTCCCCAGCCACCGTAAATCAGTATAATACTACCCTTCACACCACTGATGCTGCTGCAGCAATGTGGATTTACATCAGCCAGGGATGTAGCTCACTCCTTTTGGCTGTCCGATATAAATGTTAGACCTATCTAATCTTCCTTGCAGACAGAGAGAAGGGGAGAGAAAAAAAACTTAATAGAGACTCTTGTTTAAGAGACAAATTGAGACCAAACTCTTCTGCAGTGTACTTTAAATAGCACTCAGTTCACTGATAACATTCCTTGTATTAATATCTGAATGATATTTTGGCTTTTTTCCTTAAAGTTGTTACCACATGCACTTGGCACTAAGGGAAATGGATATAAGCAGCTGTTTGAGGAAAGACTGTTGTATTACTACATGAACATGCAGCAAAGTGGGTTTTTTTCATTATAGGGTTATAAATTCACATCTTGCAACCTGAAGGAGGGTGGGCTTTCTTTCTTCCCCAAATTACTAAAATATTATGGTTTGAGGTAAAGCCTCTGTTGCAATATCAAGGGAAATCAGTCTTATGGTTTTCAGGAGGACTAACAGAAAGTCACTGCACAAATGCAAGAAAAAGCAAGACTTCCAATTCACCTGAGAGGTCTGTGCCTTCCTGCGAGGTGCGGAGCTGCTGCTGCGGGAGCTGGAGGAGACCCAGCAGTGCAGCTCTGCATGGGGCTGGCTTGAGCTGTCCTTAAGGGACCGGCCACAACTTGGGGTTCATGCAGCCAGCTGTCTGAGCATTACTGGAGCTGCACCCTGACCCTCATGGGCAGGCAGGTTGATCAGTCTGAGCACTTGTCTTGCCCTGGAGAAAACATTGTTTTGACACATGGAGTAGCCCTAGGCACCCACCAACCCCCCCAGTCCCAGGAATAGGGCTCCTGTGGTATTTGGGATCAATACCTGTTCCAGTTAACCTGCTCATGGCCCTTTACTGGGCTCTGCTCCTCATGTGTAAGGCAGAGATGACTGTTTTGCTGCTTCAGCAGAGCTGGGAGAGCAAACACATGATGGAGGCACCACAGCATCACTGCTTTCCCCCTATTCCTTGAAGGTTTTTCATCCATGGATGCATTAATTTGTGTGCACCATGCCCAGAATCCTTTAAAATTCGTAGGTAACTAATAAAAAAGCAGTGATGTGTAAAGGTCTTGTTGAGTTACTGATGCAGATAAACAAACAAAAATAAATAATCAAAAGCCCATCACTCCTTCCCCTGGATCAGATCAAGTCAGGCCCCAACCACCGTTTGTTCAGCATCTCTCTTTTTTTCGTGCTTTTTTTAATTGGGTGAGGCCATGGGCATCTTTAAATTGGTATATAACGGGCAATCAAAAATTTCTCCCTGTGTTACACACATAGAAGCAGCTGGACCCCTTGATAGCTCCATGTTGTAGGCTCAGAACGATTTCATGTTCTGCCAGACAACTGCAGGGGAAAAGAGAGAGCGGGAGGTGGTCGGGAAAGCCCCAGTTACCCTTTGTGCCCTGCTGCCCTTAACTTTGTGAGTACATCTCTGCACACTGCAGAGACCTAAATTTCATCTCTTCTGAGCCAGAACTCGTTTAATGTGACTGGTGTTCCCTGCCCAAAATAATGCCACCAGGAATCACTGGAAAGAGCTGGGAAACCTTGTTTGCTCCTAGACCCCACAGCCCTCTTCCCCACTGGCCACAAACCACCTACGATCATCCCACCCGGTGTCACCTCTTTGCACATGGAGTGTAAGTGGCTCTCTTGTCTCCTGCTGCAGCAGAAGGCACGACATTGAGGACAAAATGACCCAGACAGAGTGGAGCTATTCAGAGTCCCTGGCTGCTAGTGAGGATGGTGAGTTAATTTAAAGCAGCCCTGTCCCACACCACAAGTACTCAGAATTGTAGGTTTTTTTCAAAAAGTGGTTTTCTGGCATCAGTTTACTGAAAGCAAGCAAGCAAACAAACAACCCCCCCCCCAAAAAAAAAAAACCCAACCCATTACAAGGTAGGTTTTATATGGCATAAATTTTCATTCCGTTGAAGAGCTTTGACAAGGATAAACGCCTCTCGTTACCAATATCCTAAGTTCTGTTCCCTTCCTATTATTATGGCACAAAATGTCTCATGATAATTTTTCATAGACCCAGCTTTGGTTCACTTTCCACATTATCAGGGATTTCCAACAGAAACTGGCAAAAGGCAAGCTCTCAGACCCACACACAGAGCTGGTCATACACCAGTGAGAGCCCATGGGTAGCCAGGGCCACTCTCCGCACATCGCTCGATGGCCCAGCAGCTGGTGAGCATTGGCAAGAGTGCTGTGAGGCTCTACAAACCCAGCCTGCTCTGGTAAGGAGCAAGGATGAGCTGATTTTGCAGTCAGCTCCCCTTTGAAGCCAGACTTGCTCTCCACCACCACCCTAAGCCATTTCTGGAGCTCAGGGATGACAACCTGCTGAAGTAGGAGGATGCCCAGAGGTGCTGAGCGTGGTTTGTTTCAGTCAACAGAGATGGACCTGACCCAGAATGGAGGAATACTCTAGTTTTCAGCTTCTTGATTTTAATACGCCTCCTCCCACTGGTGTATCTCTCTTTTTGCCCAGAAAGGGGGAGTGAAGTGAACTTCACTTGAAGTTCATGAGTGCTTAGATGGTGCTGTCCTTGCAGGCTACCAGCAACGTGCAAACACCCCTCCCTCCCCTCCCTGCCTCCTGCATCATGCAGTTGTTCCCCCCCTAGTTGCCACCAGCAAGATGGGCCTCTGCAGCCACCCAAGGTCACTTTTCAAAGCCAGCGTCTCCTTTTAGGCTGACACAACTCCTCCATCTTCAGTCATCCAGGTTCAGCAGGATGTTTGAGGGCCAAAGTCACATTGATTTCCAGGGGTACATTAGACACCTAAATGTTTTAAGGGATCCAGACCTAAGGGTTTCTCTGTGAGAGAAGCACAATGTTGTCACTAGGCTGTCTCAGTCCACGAGGGTTTATGAAATGCTTAGCTAGCAAAACAAAAGGCTACAGCTTTCTGCCAAAAGATAGGCAGGTCGTGCTTCAATGCAGATGTCTCGGGGAAAAAAATGTGCAGTGCATTAGAGAGCTGTGACTCATAGAATAATTATCCTCGTTTCTCATAGTTTATTAATAATTTAAACCCAATCTTGGTGTTATTGATCTATCATTGAATCAGAGATTTATTTCAGATCTGTAGTCACTGAAGCAGTAAATTTAATCCCCCTTCCCCCCCCCACCCTTCCATCCACTAAACTCACCTTATAACTAAAACATGATGTTTAAGCTGTTTCAATACTAGGAGAGGAGAAGAAGACCTCAGAGGCTGTGGGTGGCAGGAGCAGCCTTGAGCCCACAGAAGATCAAGGTGAGCAGCATTAAGATTCTCATTTTAATACACTTTTTTTTTTGACCAAACCATCCTCCGCACGTGGTCTCAGGGATGCCAAAAAGACCAAATGCTACTTGCTGGCATATGCATCACAACCAGATCCTAAACCAATTTTGCCTGTTTTCATCTGAGCTTGCTTGCCCGTTCCCACAGCTAACTATCCATTTTGCAAGTATCCCGGTTGTGGATCCCAGTCCTACTCTTTGTCTTCTGGAAACACAGATATGAGCTTGCCAAAGCAAAAGCACCTGCAACACGCCGGCTGTTGCAAGGCACGCAAGGTCTTTGGCCCCATCATAATATTACTTAAACTGGTGAAAACCTGAAGCAGCTGCCTGGGTGTCCCAGGGGTACCATAAGTGTAAAATCAATTTAAGTGTGCAGAGGATCAAGCCTGGAAAATTGTAACATGAAGACTCCTACAGCAGCATTCACTTGGCTGTATCGTGTCTGGTGCATTCACTGATATAAGCAGCAAAACCTGGCATTTTAAAGGAAGCCAGGAATAGAAACCAGCATGCTTTACAGCTGTAAAGTGCCCAGAACACTGATTTTTGTAGACAAATTAAATACATTTTTATTAGACCAATTGTAGTGTACAGTTGGGGTAGAAAATATGTTCTTGGCTGGACCAACTCTTTCTCAAGTCTGAAAGAAAGCAGAAAATATGCCCAAATGTATGTCTCTTCTTTTCCATCTACATTAATCTTTGAAATTAAAGATATTGCTGTCCCCTGCCAGCCCATCCTCGCTGCTGTCCTTAGACCCTGCAGCTGGAATCACAGCAAGTGGGGGCTCTTGGCCATGGTCAGGGCTCCTGTATGCATGGAAATGGGCAACAGGGCCAAGCTGCCACAACCTTGCTCTAAAAAGCAAACAAAACTCAGTGTAACCAGACAGAGAGGATGCGTTGGGGGTAGGTGCAGGAGTAAAGCGCTGGCGTGCGAGGGCTCTTAGTGCACCTGATGTTTCTTGCCCAAGTGGAAGACATCCCTAGAGATGAATGGCAGGAAAACAAAGCACAACAAATCCAGTGTAGTCTGTAACTATATTTTCCAGAGGTATCATTCTTAATTAAATAGTCATCAGGCTGGGTTTTTCTTGCTTTGGGTTTCAGGGATTTGGGTGTTCGGTTTAGGCTAACTAAACCTGGACTAAGACCAGAGAAATGCTGCTATTTTACTAATCCTGCAGAATAAGGGATGGCGCAAACAGCAACACATCAGAGTGCAGTGCTGGGTGTTGCAGTGCTGTTGGGAGGGGAGCACAGCCAGGGAAATCCATAGCTGGAAACGCTGCTGGGCAGCTAGGTTCCTGTGACACTGGGTCCCTCCTGTCCTGATGGGACCACTGCAATCAGCAGGTCACAGCTTCTCAAAGCCCAGGCTTGCTGGCATCAAACATTTCTCTTCTGAGAGGTCCAAGAGACTCTTTTGGCCGGATTTCACCCAAAGGTGTGAATTCCTAAAAATAGTGGCTTTCCTGCACCTACAAAGCAGTGACCTTCCTTCCTCCTCCTCCTCCTCAGTGAAACAGGTGGAGGGAGCAATGGCAGACACAGGTACCCATCACTAGAGCAAGCATGTTTTAGGTACCCACCCGCGATGGGAGCAGGTTTGGTGTTTCTCTGAATACATAACCCTTCCCTCCCACCACTTAGTCCTGCACCAGGCAATTAGGCAGGTATTTTCAGCACTGACCAGCTAAGAAGAGAAACTGAGCATCACTTCAGGGCGCAGTTGACCTAGAATATGTTATTTAACATGTTCAGGACTCATGGCATCGTAGCAAGGTGAGGAAATGCCTTTTCCTGACCTTTTAGGAATGGGTAACTAGACAGTTGTGTCCCCATCTCATCCCCCCTGAGCTAAGTGTCTACTCCTCTGAACCGCTTGCTAGGGGTGCCTGTTCCTTGCTGTTAACAATATTAGGCTCCTAATTCAGGCACTTCACTTACAGGGAAGACCTTGGAACTTGGTTCAGCTGGCACAGGTCTCCTGACCCACAGGACACCCTCCTCAGCAGCCCCTGGTAAGGTGTTTGCAGAGGCAGACCACGCTTAGCTGTCCCACCACCCTCCTCCCTGCACGTGGTTCCCACCCCACTGGGCACCCATCAAAGGATGAGACAGTGCAGAAGAAGTTTTGGCACTGTCCTCACACCACGGGAATTTCTGCTCTTCACTCCAGCCGTGGAGGTGCTTTCCGGGGATACCGAGGAGTATCCCGAGGTCGGAGAGAGTGAGGGGGCAGCCGAAACCGAGGAAGAGGCAGCAGTTGAGGACGGAGAGGAGAATAACCAAACAGGACTCTATGAGCAGCAAGGTACAGTGTGATATTTGAAATAATCACAGACACTCTGAGATTAATCTGAGTTTTCTAGATGCCCATCTGCCATCCTTTGGAAATTCCAGGCTAAACTAGAACACGTTTTGTTCATAAGAGTGACCAAAATATTTGAAATCCTCCTTTTGCCACTGTGGATCAGAGATTAGCACTGTTTTGTGCCCACAGAGGGCAAGTCATCCTGTCTAGTCATCCAGTGCCATAATAAAACTGGGGAGGGAATCGGAACATTTTTGTCAGAATACTAGAGTTAGCCTCTAGGAAAGGGTCACGTGGATGCCTGGGAGTACCAGCCTTAAACCAAAGGGTTGCTGCCCTCTTCCTCCTGGATACCAACAGTTTTCACTTCTGACACATCTCAGATGGGTGGGTGTGGGGTGTCAGAAACCACAGGAGGCAAGAAAAACGTGTGGTTTGGAGAAAAAAACAGTTGGGAAAGAGGATGGAAGAAGGAAAACTAGGAATCTGAGAAAGAAGGCAAGAAATATGAGACTAGAGAAGGAAAATATCAATAGCTGTTGGGATAAGAACAAAAAACTAAGGAGGACAGACCCCAGAGAGGAGAGGAAAACAAAAACAGGGATCAAGAGAGGCAGAGCTTGGGGAGCAGTGGAAAAACAGAGGGGGGGACATTGAAAGGGGAGATGGATATAAATTAGAAGCAAAACTTAGGGGAGAAGAAATTTAGTAAAATTGCAAAACGAAAACTGCACAGTGAAGAGGCTGATTCCAGAGAGCAGAGGAGATCAGCTCAGCAAGATGATGTTCCTTGTTGTTTATTGAAAGTTTATGATGAAATAGCACAGAGAAGGTAACTCCTCTTTTCTTCTTCTGTCTGGATATCTGCAGTCCTCAGAGTGAAAGAAAGACCTGGGACCGCAAAGCACTTCCTTTTGTTTGGGATGAAAAGTGCGAATTCTGGGGACAAAAATGGGAAAGGGCAGGAAAAAAAGGTTCTTGCTTTCCTTTTTTTTTTCTTCAGTTTTTTTTTAGATTTTTATTTTCACAACAGTCTTTGACACACATTTGTTACGTAGAGAGTAGCTGCCCAGAGCAAGGGACATGCTCTATGGTGAGGGCTGCTCTACCATTTCCCAGAATAACTATCAGGCAAACAAGGGGGCACAACAGCAGAGTTGCTGCCTGTGCTACCTCCCTCTTATCCACCTCTCAGTATCCCATCACCGCGGTGCAGTGGCTTGAAATCTGCAGGAGGAGAATTCCTGGAAACCCAGCTCTGCTCTTTCCCCCGCCCTGAAGCTTGTCCCTCCATTCCTACTTTTGCTTGTCAGGCATTTGTATAAATAGGATTAACATCTGCAGTTACACTTAGCTAGGTTGCAAATTACACAGGCTATCAAGCCTTGTGCTTCAGGGCATACTCTGATTACCATCAGAGGGGCAAAAATGAGTTTTTCCAATAACAGAATATTGCATGATTGACTGGGGACATTACAGGGCAGAGTGGATTAGCCTTTGCCATCCGTATCAGTTATATGTCATTAACGCATCAAAGCACCAGGCGTGGGCGAGCCGCTTGCATTCAGGCAGCCCTGGAGGTGGCTGAGTCTGGACGAGTAAGTTTAGTTGTCAAAACTGGTACTGATTTCTGAGCCTGCTTATAAAACGTGCCTCCGGCAAGCTGTGCTCTCTGCTTCTGCTTGCCCACCTCCTGGGCAGCATGCTGCATGGCTTCAAAGGACCCCATCCTCCCCTCCCTTGTCCTCTTACAGCCAGACCCAGCCCTCCCCCACTGCTGCTGCAGGGATCCAGCCATCCCATCTCCCTGCCCCTCTGCCTTTTCCCCTAACCCAAATGATAGTTCTCTGGCAGTGGTTTCCCCAGCTCTGAGACAAGGGCCAGGTCCTGCAGTACAATCCATAGGCTGCTGCACATAAAAGTCATCCTACAATGCGATTTTTCAGAAGCCTAATTCACACGCAGGCTCTTGGAGCTCCCCATCATCACTCTGACACTTTGCAGTCAGGGAGGAAGCCATGGCCTACAAAAAGCACCTGGTGCTTCCCAACTCTGGTGGAATCAAGAGGTATTGGAGGAGCTGGGATGCACTGTAACAGGAGGCTGGAGGGTACCTGACTGAAGGGTCTGTTGACCCCATCACCCCATCGTTAGAGTGCTTCCAGGGGCTTGCAGAGGGGCTGAGGTCCCCATCAGCTCTCTATTATGTACAAACAGTTTTGCCTACCGTCCACATTCAGGCCATCTCATTTTCTTCATCTTGGCAGCAAACGATTGTCTCATTTAAATGGAAGAGCTAGAACTGACAGAAAATCTGAAATAAGAAACATAATTAGCAGCAAAACTTTTAATCCCCCTTTCTAAGCCATTTTTAAATGTGTTAGTGCTTATTTATTGAACCGGGCTTGACATTTAGACAGTTCCTTTTAATGCTAATAGGATTGATTACCAGGTTGAATCCTACTGCTTTGAGGAAATGGCTGCTCAGTATTCAGAGCTGCCAAGATCCCCCTGCCCAGAAATACCCACCTTTCTTCACAAGAAAGAAATAGGCGCCTTCCTTCACAAGAAATATGTATAATTCAGAGCAAATACATTAAAATAAGTCCATCATGGGTGCAAGGAGCCTGCACCAGCAATGCCACCCTGGCAGCCCATACACGAGGCGTGTGGCCGTGCAGTGCTGGGGCACCCTGGAGGTGGCAGGACACCCACCTGGTGACAGGCGGGGAGCCCCAAGAAGGAGGAGGAGTGGGTGAGAGGGACAGCCACAACAGGGGAGGAAGAGGACCAAGGAAACCACCTGGTTTCCGCAGGTTACAGCCAAGTGCTAGGATTCCTGTTCTTGCCCACTTGCAGTTGGCACTCTGCACTCAAGACTCTCATTGTCCTCCCTATCCTACAGAGCCAAACACAGCAGGGACTCCTTCCTAATGGAAATCTAGGGGCAAGAAATGTGGGTGGGGTTTTTTTCCCATAACAGTCACTATCAGATTATTTGCTTCAGTGGGTAATGTAGCTTTTTGTGCTCCCTCTCCTGCAGATCAATTGACTGGACAGATATCTGATTGTACTCCTGTTTCAATATATATGATCATTACTCCTTCAGAGCTGCTCCAAAATAGTACAGGTGACAATAAGAATAGAATTTGGCTTCACATTTACTTTAATTTAGCATTTGTAGGTGAAAATGGTAGGTTTTCAGAAAATAAGCCTCACCTCCACATTACTGAGAGTATGCAACGTCAACACAAGGCTGCTTGGGTGAAGCAGCAGCCTCCAGACACAGGGCAGGTTCCTAAACGCTGAGAACGACAAGCCAGCCTGGCTTGACAAGCTTTGCCAATGGCTATCTGAGTGCAAGAAGATTACCCTGATCTGGGAAACAGAGATACTTGAGCTCAGGAATTTTCCCCGGGGTGTGATTACCTTGTAATAGCCACTATCCCTCATTCTCATTTCTAGCTGCAAAGGAGGTACAAAGCAAGGCTCTTAGTTCCTATCAATCAGCTGGTAAACAGCCAGGGCATGGGTTTTAAGGCAGCCTTGGAAAAGTGCTCAGGGACACAAATGTCCCTGTCATTAAGGTGGTGAGTTTTCAGCCAGAAGAAGCACTTATCTGTCTTGTCATCAGAGCATCCAATTGTTTGTTTTTAGTTTACATGAGGGAAATCTGAGTGAATCACTCAGGTTTGGATGGACCGTTGAAGCCACTGCTGCACATTTTCTCTTTTTGCTTTCCCATCCATCGTTCATAACCACGCATCATAAGCAGAACAGGAGCTGCTCTCTTTCAGTGATGCCTTGGAACGATAAAAAACAAGATGATCCAGGTCAGGCTGGGGGAAGGTGAGCTGACCACCACAAAATGCCCTTGTTCTGAAACAGAGCCATCAGCGGGTCATATTTCCACCACATGGTGAGATGTATATTAAAGGTCTGCACGTAGCACAAGATGCATCCCTAGGTTATCAGCTGTGTTTCAGAATGACTTGCCCTCCAGCTGAGGACCTACAGAAAAGACTTGTCCATGCAGGAGAAGGTGGACAGGACAAGCTTCCACAGGTCCCAGACACAGCAATGGGAGAGGATGGTGTGAGCCTGGTTTGTACAGCATGTGCCTTTTGCTGTATGTCAGTGTGCCCACAGGATATAGCCGGCACTCGGGTGGCTTGGTGCTTTCCCTTGGTCACTAAGGTCTGCTTCAGGGCTCCCCCCAACAGAGGTCATGGCTTTGTCTTCCACAGTAGGAGTATCCCATGAGAAAGGGTCCGTGTTCTGGAGTGGGTGGCCTGCAGAGGCTTTTGTTTTGGAAGCTAAAGGAAAAGGGGATGCAACTGCCTAGAGGTCTTGTTGGAAGGGTTTTTAAGCTGAAAATCACACCTGGTGTGTTCAGGCTGGAAAGTCACCAAGCAGCTCTGTCTCTGTGATGCAGGGGGCTGCATGGGAAACAGTGACAGGCAGCAGCACGAGACACCTCGGGCTACATTTAAGCTACTTTGCCTTAGCGGGAGACATGGCCTGGTGTGAAATGTAGGACATAAGGATGACTGCAAAGGTTGGCCACAAAGTGCATCTGGCCCAGCATCCTGCCCTGGACAAGAGCAGATGCTCAGGAAGCAATACAAAAATAGAGAAAACGTTTGTTTATACTTCCTAGAATATTCTCCATTCCCCTAGTGGTCTGTGACTCAAGGGCCTGCGACTCAGGAACCTCCTGAACTGTAAACACCATCTCTGCATTTAATAGCCCTTGGTGGATTCTTCTTCCATTGATCAGTTTACACCCTGATGAACCAACACAAACTTTAAAGATCCACTGTACCCTATGGCAAGGAGTGCCACAGCTAAAAATATCATGTTAATTTTGAGCTTGTCACTTGATAGTTTTCTTTGATGATCACTCTCTTCCTTCGAAGAGTGCTGAACAATGTGAACAGCTGTTCCCCAGTCACGCCACTCTTCCCATCACAGCACTCGGTCATATTTCTTCTTCAATCATTTTTTCTTCCAATATTAAAGTCTTAATCTATTCAGTCATTCCCTGAATGGAGGCCCTTTTATGCCTTTGATCATCTTCAATTGCCTTCCTCTGTATCTTTTCTATTTCTTCTGTATTATATTTGAGATTGGTGAATCAGGACTGCACAATAGTATTCAAGAGACAGGAGCCCACAGATTTATACAGCAGCATAATGATTTCCTCTGTTTTCCTCTGTCCTCCTTTCCCAATAATTTCCAGCTTTCTGGTTTGTTTGGTTTTTTTTGTTTTTTTTTTTGATTGCTACTGAGAGTTGAGCTGACATTTGCATAAAGCCATCTATTACAACCTGAAGATTTTTTTCCCAAGTGGAAAGAGTCAGCTCAGAGCCCATTATTTTGTATGTAAAGCTAGGATTGTCTTTTCCCATGCCCATCATTTTACATTTATCTATATCAGATTTCATCTGTGATTTTATTACCCTTTTATTCAGTGCCAAGAGGGTCTTTCTGTAACTTTTCACCACCCTTTGCCTCAACCACCCTGAATATCATCAGCAAACTTCTCTCCCTGCTCACTGCTATTTTGAGATTATTATGCATATTTCAAAAGCATGGGACAATGTTTGGGCTAATTTAGCAGCTTTCCCTCTCAAATTTGAAGTGCCAGGTCCCAAGAAGAGGGAAGAAATGCAGTTTCCCAAGCTCTTGGGATGCCACTGGAGATCAGTTTTTGTTTCTGGGAATGGATGGCATTGTGCCTAACCAGCACATCTACCTCCCCCCTTGCACTAACAGATGCAGGGGTGATGCCACTTGCTGGGATATATGTGTCTGCCCCCTCCACCAGACTGTATGGGACTAGCAGGAGATGGACGGGGTTATGGTGGCCCTTTCTCCGGCTGAAGCTGGGCCCTGGCACAAAGAGGTTTGTAAAAGTCCTGGGGTCCCAGGAGAGGAGGCAAAGGGGAAGGAATGGATGGCAAAGCCTTTCCCTGAGAAAACCTCTGCACACGAAGTTGTGAGATGTCACTTTGAATGCATAGGAGCTAACTGGCAACTCTTCCTTGCAAAAAGCCACGTGTGAGCCTGCTGAGCTTGCCCAAGGGAGTCCAAGGCTGGAATCAGAGGAGGAGCCGTCGTCCACAGGAGGAGAGTGTGAGCATGATGGGACTGTGACTGGCCTCCACCTTGGCGAGGTAAGACCCAGCCAGCCAGTTAGTGAGAGGAACCAGGCATTACCATGACGGGCACTTTTTCTGTGGTGGTTTTTTCCCAGGGAGCCGCACCTCGCAGCAGTGCCCAACGAGGGGCACTTCTTTCTGCTGGGGGCATCCGTGTTTAGGGGAAGAGGCTGGAGAGTTGTTGCTGCTATTTGTAGGCAAAAGGAGTCGGGCTGAGCATTACTCTGGTGCTGGAGGCAAGGGTGAAATGAATTCAGGGTGAAATGAATTCATGGGAGGGTTCCTCCTCCCTGTCCAGTGGTACACCTCAGAGATGCGGGCTTGTACCAAGCATGTTTCCTTCTCCTCCCCAACCCCAGTAATTTCTTGTTGCAGCCTTTAGAGCCAGGCAGAGTGGGATTTGCCAGCTCTCAGGCAAGACCCTTCCTGAACAGGTATACAGCTTCCAGAAAAACCTCTGTGGTGATTTGGTGTTCCTGCAGCTGTGAAAGGAGAAAGGAAGGCAGTTCCTCTTCTCTGATAGTGGAGCAAAAATTGCTCCAAAGGGCAGAGACTCTCCCCTTTAAGAGATTTAAGCTTGACCATCAGAAAACCAGGACCCATTTGATGAGAAAAGAGCAGGGCACAAAGTGTCTCTTGAGATGTGGGAAGACCTGTGTTTCCTTGTCAAAAAAATGTGCATAAGCATGAAAAAACCCCACTGGTTTCACAGGTCCACAAAGCAAAAATAGAAATTCAAGAGAAAAACAGTGGCAGACCTGTAGATACTGCAGCCATCGACCCCCTGAGTGGGAAGGACACTCAACCACCTTAAAAACAAAGGCAGAAGTCTCTACTTCCATCCCAGCCCTTTGGCTGATGGCTGTGCCACTGCCTACTCTGAAGCTGGGGACTGGCAAGTGCCAGGGGCTCCTCTGGCACAGCTGAGGGGGTTAGCTGTGCCTTCACCCTTCACTTGTTTAAGGGTAAGTTTTGGGTCTGGAATGGCTAGGTGGTGCGCCCAGTGCCAGCCCGCTGCTGGTGAACCACACCAGGTTGGCACACACATCTGCACAGCCCTGGGGCAGTGATAGTGGATATAACACCCATCCCTTCAGGTACTGTTAGAAATTTCGCGTTTCATTCACCTCAGAGCTGGAAGGTCGTTGTGTTTCTCTTTCAATGGGAGGTTTTTGGAAGGAACAAGTTAAAAATAATAACTCAGCACCCAAAAGGCAGGTGCAGATCGTAGACAGAGCACAGCTTTTGTAGAAGTAGCAGTGGCAGCAGCCTACATAGCTGGGTCAGCAATGCATGCAAATCAAAGGAGAGAGTACACTGCAAAAGTGTACAGGTGCTATTTATCAGTCCTGGTGGTACCAGGGTTTGTGCTGTTGGCCAGCCCACCCAGCCCTGGAGCACAGCTTGATGGTGGATGAGGAAAACCCACCTGTAAAGCAATCTGGGACAAAGACAGGGTGGCTCTAGGTGACATGACTGCTCACAGTAGACTGCGTCAGATGGCTCCTATAAATACTACAGAGAGGAAAAAGGCCTTTAAAGCTAAAACAGGCTTAAACCCCTTTTGAGCAATTATCAGGAAACAGGAGAGCTAATCAGGAATGTTTCCATCACAAATGCTTTTCAAAAGCAGGCTTTTTTTCCTTTCGAAAATGCAAATATTCTCATTTCCCTTGAAGTTTCTCTGTACCAAGATTGCCTTAAAAACTGAGCCCGTCTTGTTTTTTAGTGTAGTTTCTCAGGGGTTTGTTTTCAAAGAAGAGACAAGAGCTGCTTTTAAAAACTTGTTTTAAAAATTTTAAAGTTTTAAGGCTTTTAAAAAGGCTTAAAATATTTTTTCTTTTTTTTCCACTTTCTCAGTGTTTCACAGGATGTTAAAAGAATGCCGAATTAACAATTTGTTCACATTTTCGTATGAAAAAACAACCATAACTTTCCATTGAGCTCTTAGGAAGGAAGCGTAAACATGCCAACTGCATTTATTTGGGAGCACAGATAATTAAATATAACCTGTGTTTCCTGACATTATAGATATACATACTGAAAAGGAGTTTTGGTGTTACACTAAATGCAGTGGGTTTGATTGCCTTTATGGAAACAGCCTAGACTTAAGCCAAATTTATCTTTTAAAAAATTAATAACGCTGATGCTGAATTTCCTTTGTCCTCTGAGGAGACCACCTGGACTGAAGATTCTGCAAAGTGCACCTTTTGCAGTGCTCCTGAAAAGCCATTTCCAACAGTGATGGATCTGAAGGAACAACCCCAGGAACATGTGAGTCTACCCATAGTGTGTGAGCATGCCTGTAGCATGAGTTTCCTCCTGGGGAGAGGGAGAGTGACCACCCGTGGCAGCAGCAGAGAGGAAGGGGGAGGGATGTAGGCAGAGGGAGCTGGAGGGTGAGGAGATCCCTGGTCCATTCTGGTGCCCCATGCCAGCCCCACTGCTCCTGATGCATGCTGCACCCCACAGCTCTTTTGCTGCAGGAGATATAAGGAACTGTTTGACACTGCCATCCAAGAGCTGATGAGTGAAGATGAAGTAGAGGAAGAGCTGGACATTGCTGCCCATGCTGACCCCTCCCAAGCCGAACTGAGAAGCCGCATCAAGAAGAAACTGCTGCAACAGTAAGAGACTGAGGGAGAGCAGCCCTCGTGGGAGGAAAGGAGCCCCATCACCAGGTCCCTTCACTCCAGTCACAGGGAATTTCGCTGGTGGGAACCTATTTTTGGCATTGTACTGCTGCCCGTGTGCACCAACAAGCATTGAGGTGTCCTCAGGTCAGCCCTACAATGGTAGGAAAGATCCACTGCCCGCCCCAGGCAGGACGGGCTGAGCAAGCAGCAGTGCTGAACAGGGCCATAATAAAATGTCGAACCAGAATGGTTCAGTGCTTCCAAGGCAATACTTGCCTGAGAGTCCTCATGCAGGTCATCTTCACTGCATAGCCCTTAGAAAGGCTCTGGATGGCTTGATGGGGAACAGCAAGAGCTAGGGGTTCAGCAGCTGTCAGCTACTCCATCTCTGCAATTTTGTCATTGAAGGTTTGACATTTGGAGATTAGGAAGAGGCACGGGGCCACATGCTTTCCCAAATGGCATAAGGTTTTCCCAACTCAAACCGCGGGTAACTGTTCTCTCCTAGGAGACCCTGAAGGCATCTGACCCCATGTATAGCCTCCCTTCCGTTGCACAGCCCCTGCACGTCTTCCCACCACAGCTGCTTCAGTTCCCACACCCAGTAGCCTTGGTGGACATGGATGTGACTTCCCAACCTCCTCCCAGGCTTCTCAGTAGCAGAAAAAGGGTCTAACTCCTGTATTGCTCACCTGGGGATGCACCTTTCCCACGGCACACCTTGGGTGGCCATGGCTGGGGCACATCAGCCTCATCAAGGTGGGCAGAGACCAGAGTGCATCCCTTGAATTATCCATGCTTTGTTGCTGTCTCCCCTTTTCTCCCACTGTTTTGGTCCTTTAGGGTCTGCCTTGTAAGTGCCATCAAGTCTTCACGGGAGTGACAGCCTACACTGAAATTTCCCTCAGGTACAGAGGGGCAGTATGAGGTTCCAGTGACACTCAGGTCTCACAGTAGGACCTGGTTTGAGACTTTTGGGTAGGGTCTGTCTTCTGGCTCTACAGGGGTCAGCAGTGTACATGGCGTGTAGTGCTTGGTCTCACCAGTCACACAAGCTGAGTTTTGCCCTGAGAGACCAGAGGGGCAGTCCACCACACGCAGGCGGAGTGAGGCATATTTTAGTTCTGCACATCTTTAAAGGAAATATCTATTGCTTAAGTTTCTGATTATTTTTATACATTCATTTTTGTTTCTTCTCAGGAACTAAAATATTAATGATTAGACTTTAGAAAATCCACTTTGTCATTTGCTAAGCATTTACAAAATTATTAGATTTCTACAATAGGGCACCCAGCAGGGCACCCAGACACACATGTGATGAGCTGTGGGGGCAAGATGTCCCAAGGGCTGGGACTCACATCACTGCTGCAAGCCCATACCCATGCCTTCCCCCATCACCTGCAGCTCCCTTTGACTGATGGGCAGTGAAACAGGCATTTCTACTGCACTATTCATCAGACCTGCAATGAGACAGATAGCCCATATCTCTTCTTTGGCTATCAAAGACATCTGTGGTGACAATCTCATATGCAGACATCTACATTGCTTCAGATGAATCATGAAAAATCATCCCATGGTACTTGTTTTCCCTGAGATTATGTGGGTAGTGTCATTAGCCAACAATTTGATCTTATTTTTAACTTCCCTTTTTTGGTTATAGGTTGGATGAAGGAGGCTTTGAGAACTACAGGGAAATACTTCAGCAGTATCTGAAATCAGGTGCCTGTATGTACCTTTGCTAGTGAGTTGCTGTAATTGCTGGGCTCGATCTGGAGCCAGAAGCATTCGGGAGCTTCAGTGCACCTAGAGAAGACACAGCCCTTTGTGTAGTAAAAGGTGCCATAATCCTAATTAGGAGTAGGCAGGGACTTTCATAGTTACTCAAAACACAGATCTGCATAATTGCCTGCCTACAAGGCCTGTCATCTCCAGACCACATGTCCTGCGGTTGAGAAGAGTAGGAGATGGTACAGAAGAGACTTGCTAGTTCATGTCTAGCCTGTCCTTTGCAGTAAGTAACTCCCAGCTGCTCGTAGGCTTGATGTTTCATTGTTTTAAGCAAGGAGATCCCTTACATCTCTTAGGAAAGCCATCCTGCAGCCTCGCAGAGCCTACCCCATCCTAGTTAGGTTAGATTTTCCCTTTCCACTTATTTCTCCTTAAATAAAGCAAAAGACACAAAACCTCCTCAATCTCTCCCTCCATCCCCCCTCCTTTCCAAATAATCCATGACACAAGTCTTGGAGAAATGGAGCTGCCTTTTCTTCAAAAACAATCTTTTAAATTTTTTTCAGGGGCCAGGATCTCATCCAGACTCTCAAAACAAAGTGAATACCCTGTCAGATCAGAAACTGTCCCTTTCAAAAAGCACCAACCGACATCAGCCCCTCCAGAAGACCTACTGGAGCTGGACAGGGATTTTGTTGTAGAGCACTTAAAGGTGGGTGTATCTGGTTAGATCTCTTCCTGTTGCTTTTCAGGCAGGGACTATAGAGACCTGTATAGTGTTGGGTTTGTTTATACCCTGCGGAGTCCTGCGGTTCCAGTCAAGCACATTTAAATATCTCTTATGAGATATGGAGAAGATCCTTATTCAGCAAAACGTTAAAATGGTTATCAGTGGGCACGCTAAGTTGATGGGACATACCAACTTGTGACTGTTTGAAGATGAACTTCATCAGGTGTTCACGGCTGAGGGGGAAGGCCGAGTCTGGCATCCCCAGGGTTTTACTGGGATTGTAACTGTGTGTAAAGGGTTTTAACCTATGGAGCATCCTATGCAGGTTGAAGGCTGAATGCCACCAGTCAGTGATCCCCACCTGTACTGAAGGCTCACACCCTGCTCGCTTCCATACCATTCTTCTCTCTTACGTTCCAAACCAGGCTGCCCTATCCAACCTGTCTAGCAGGGACAGACCCAGGCTCCTCAACTAGGAATCACTTGGGAAAGTGCTCCTGGCCCCAGGCCAAGCCTCAGCCCAACAATTTAACAGGACAGGCAAAAGTTTTGCAGGCTCCAAGCAGTCTTGAATTCATCAGCAGGGATGTCACCACTGTGTCCAGCAAGGGATCAGGTGTCCCAGGGTGCCCCCTCCACACCAGCTGCCACAAGAAACAGCTCCCTGTTGTCCCAGTCTCGGTGACCCTGGGAGGGCAGGCAGAGTCCAGGGGCCTGCCCCATCATGCAGGGGCTGGATGGGACCCCCCAGCCAGCCCAACCCCCTGAAGCACAGCTCCTCTCTTCCATCCCCTGCCCCTCCTCTCCCTTCCCAAGCCAGACAGTATTGCAGTTTCCGCAGGCGTGCAAAATTACCTGTGATTTATCATGCAATCAGGGATTTTGTTGGCTTTTTTATTTTCGACATAGAAGTGCATTATACTGCTCTCCCCTCCTGAAATAGAGGGGTAGCAAATCCTCCTGTCTGGGATCGTCTGTCTTTTTAGCCTCATAAAAAGCCTGAAAAAGGAAAACAGGAACAAAATCGTCGGTTTGTTGCTTTTTTGTTCCCCTCCATCCCTTACAACCGGGAAGTAATTCTTAGCTATTCTGCAGAGCCAAAATGTGCATCTTCAGGTTGTAAATTAGTGCCACAGTTATGGCTGGAGCGTGCCACTCCACGTGTATGAAATGCCTCCACCTGGGAGCTGCTGGAGACCAGCCACTCTGGTCCCCGCAACAGACAAAACCCAGAATTAGCTGCTGTTTTTAATGGTGATGTTAAAAGCGAACAGCAGGGTCTCCCCACTTCCTCCCTCTCCAAGCTGCTCTCTGCTCTTCCTGGAGAAGCAGGCGGTAATGCTGCTTATTCCTATTAGAAAGCATTAAACATGGCTCTGTCGTAACGCTGGGAGCTAAGCCCTTAGCAAAGAAATGTTTCTCTTTTGCTTGTCAGTACATTGCAGGATAAATTACTTGTGTGTCTGATGGAAAGAGGGCTCTTGGCAAATTATATCACCAGAAAGCAGTTAATAACATGAAAGAAGAAGAGCTGAGCTTTGTACATGAAACGCGAAAATACAGAATTGAGGATGAGTTTTCCTCAGTTATTTAAGATGATTTAATTAAAAAGTAAGCAAGCAAACAACAAAAAAAACAGGGCTAGGTGGAAAACTCAGGGTGTGACAGTGTGGCTTGCTGATGCTCTGGGGTTGGTACTGGTGCAGCGAGACAGGAGGTCCGGGGCAGAGCATCCCTGTCCCCGTGTCCAGGCAGGCTTCCCTGCAATGCTTCCCCCACTTCCTCAACTGCCTCTCACCTCCTTGGTTTTGTTCCTGCAGTACTGCCGTTCTCCTGAGCCTGTAAGACAATGTTATCCTGATGGACAAACGTTTTTTCTCCTGTTCCCAGATGGAAGTGGTCAGGTTTAGTATCCAGCAGCAATGGAGCTTGGGTGGGGTCCAGTCGTGGGAATGCCCTGCCCCAGGGTGGGTCACCATGACCCTCCTCCCTTGGGGTAACCCATCTCAGCCTCCTGGGCCGGCTACACAACTTGTGCCGCTCTTGCAAGGAAACGAGGTCTACGGAGCTGGTTGCCTTGGGGTTGGCTGTCAGAAGGGTGGCGAAGGCTTGGGTCACTTCCCCCCAGACACTGTCCCACAATGGTTTTCTTCCAAAGCACGCTTTCTGTGGGCTTTCTATGGGCTTATCTTTCCTTAACTGTTTCTCAGCTATCCATCAGGCAACGTGGCCATTCTCATCATGTTCTCTGAAGAAGCCCTGTTCACCTATTGCATCCGGGAGGACAGCAGGCATCCAGGGATCAGGGCTGCCTTTGCGAGCCACGGCCATGGGGTCTGCTTCTACCCTTATGGCCAACTCTGGTATGTGCAAGCCCAGAGGTGACACCAGGTCCCAGTCCCTAACCCTTCCCAGTGTCACCCCAGGGCTTTAAGGCATGCTGAAAGCATCTTCATTTTTTGTTCCAGTTTTATTTTTTTCTATGTGAGAGTGCATGAAAAGGAGGGAGGGCTGTGCAGCCCACCAGAGCGGTGGCTTCTCATATTATGCCCCAAGGTACTGGGTGCCCACACCATGCATGGTGCGAGGGCGCTTGGGCTTCACTTCATCTCAATTGCCTGTGACATCTGTCCAGAGACCCCAGCGTGAGGACTGATCTTGGCCAAGGTTGACCACACGGGCATGGAGGTGGCTCAGCCCTCTTATAGTGTGGTGATGAGGGCACATCTTCTTTTACCAGCTTCTTGTGGAGCCCCAGGAGACCACACTGGAAAAATGTGGGTTTATTATCTGCACTTGAGGGGAAACTCCAATAGCTGGACTCAGTTAGCTTGAGGTCAACACTGGTTTTGGTTTGTTTCTCATATCCAGTGGGTGTTCCTCACTTATGAACGACTTAGGTGATTAATTTCTTGCAGTCTAAGTTATAATATACATGGTGAGTGATGGGTTTCAGTAAAAACTGCTGGCATACAAGACATCAAGTATGAATTTTGACACCCCATCCCCAGTCTCCAAAGTTTCCCTTCAGAAAGCTAAGAACTGGGGGAATCCGTAAATCCCATCTCAGTTTTACAAGTCATCCCTGTTCTGAGACTAATTAACGTAAGACACGCTGTGAATGATAAAAACTCCCCATGTGCTATGGCTGGGGGGATGCTCCAGCACCCAAAGCTGCCTACCCAGGCTGTCATGAGATGGGGAGGATGGATTTGTATTTGTATGCCATAAATTTGGGCTGTTTTCCCCCACACACCATGTTTCTTTCTCCTTTGCAGTTTGGCAAGGCCATTTCCCGCACCCAGCCACACGCACGACCACACATGCATGCACAGAGGACCTGTTAGTAGCATAAAGGCTGCCAGAGCAAAAGAAATGACCATGTCCAGGGACTTTCAGAAGATGTAGATGTGCAATAGGAAGAGGCGAACTCACACACACACGCTCTGCCCGAGGATTTTCTCTGCCCTTTGGAGACTCATTGCTCCCCCAAGGGCCAGCCAATTCCTGTGGTGTGCTTTTACAGTAGAACAAAATCTATTGCCAAAAACCAGTCCCTGACCTGGTGCATCAGGTCCCAGCAGTGACTCTTGGATGGCAAAAATAGAAAGTTTGGTCCCACTACATACAAAAGATGGCATTTAGGACTGGGAAGTTGTTGGCCCTGGATTCATCCAGCTTCATGTTTGTCCCCAGGGCCACCCTAGGCCCCTGGACCGGGATCTGCTTGGACCAGGCAGGAGCCAACCAGAAGCGCTGGAAGTGGCATGACTTCAGCCACCACACACACTGCCCTCCGTTCCAGTCCATCACCGTGAAACTGAACAGCCACATCACCATTAAAATCCTAGCTCAGGATCAAATTGACTTGTCGTTCACCAGCCGAAGCAATCGCATCCGTTTCAATGTGGGGTCCAGGCTGAAGGTGAGCACGGGTTGCGGGAGCCCTGCCCGGCCAGCTCCTGCCTACCAGCTCCTTGGAGAGCAACAGCAGCAGGGAAACCAGCCAGTGGAGATAAGCTTGGGGCTGCTGTATGGGTCTGGTCACAAATTTTCAGGTGGAAAAATCACCATTTCATTCAAAAGCAAATTTCCTGCCTGTGTGAATCTTAATGAAATTCTCTTTCAGGAAAGCATTTAGATAAGATTGAAACGCTGTCGCTGAAGGGTAAGAACAGCACGTCTCACAAATTCATTTTGAAATGCTATTTCTTTTCAAAACATTTATATTAAATGTCAACACAAACACAAAGCTCCTGATTTTATCTAAACAGCATTTCACTTAATGTGAAACAAGCTTCTGGGGAGATGAGTGCCCAAATCCTCTGGTATTTGATGTCACTCAGGTTTACCACCTCTGGCCTTTCCCTGGAGGTGGAAATGCTGTTTTAGCCAGGGCTCAGCCCTGTTCGATGCCAGTTTGACCATCCCAGCCTACTCATGTTCATCCCTGTCCTCCTCTAGATGCAAACACAGCTGGTCAGCTCTGAAACACAGGTCACACAACACCAGGAGTTCATGCTCAGGTGGGGGCTGTAACCTCGGGGTGAAGGATTCAAGTTGTCTTCCCTGCTGCAGGCACAAACCGAATGTTGACAGCCCTCATAGAAACAGCTTACATGTGGCTACAGATGTATTGATAATGGAAACAGACATCTGGGGTAGCTATCCAGAAAGGTAGCGATAACCCAAGGTCAGTAAGCAGAAATGTAGGGCACCAGCACCAGCTCTTCCATAGCCCAAATCCAGACTTCTCAAGATGGACTGCTACATTAGGCAAAGAAGTCATCTTCCTTGCCCCACTACTTCTGGGCAGCCCATTCCCACCCAAGGAGGCTAGAGCTGTGAGTTCAGCTCCTCATTCCCCTTGTGTGAACCCTGGAAGAGAAGCACCTTGAAAGGGGAGCTGTAGGGTTACTGTGCTCCATGGGCATGGAGGGAAAGGGCACCCGGGGCACACTACACAGGCAAATATGAAAGGGTGGGCTACAAGGGATGCTCTCCCTCTCAGCCTCCCTTTAGGGGTTCAGCACTAATGCTCTTCGCTTTGCCTGGGCTCTCTTTGCAGTTGAAAGACCCAGAGACAAGACACCTACTTAAGCGTCCAGAAAGCAAAGAGGAGCTCTTTCTTCAGTCTAAAAAGATTCAGCTCAGCAGCCTGCTGTCCAAAATACAGACAATGTTGCAATACTTTTGGCAACCTCTCTCTCAGTGATGTCACTTCTTGTATTTCATCATCTTCTATCTGCATGAAATGCTGAGATGAAAATGTTAAAAACTCACAGGAAGCAGTTACATCAACATTTCAGATCAACTTTTCCTTCGTCAAGCTGATAACAGTCACATTGCAACGAAAATAAAGCTCCTTTTTTCAAGTTCACAATGAGTATCTTCTTGTACATCAAGTCCTTGTAACACCAAGCTCCTCTCATCTGAAAGCACTTGATGGATTGTTGTGTCATCAGAGGGGTTACACGCTGAATGTGCAGTCCTTTGAGGGAGATGGCTTCCTTCCTACAGCTGATGATCTGGACTTTGGGAACTTCTTGTACCGAGTGTGACCGATGAGCCCACTTTGCCTCTCAGCCCGAGACACCTGTGCTGCTGGAGAGGGGATGACAAACAGCAGCTCAGGTACAGGGACCAGGGGTAAGCCAAGAGAGGGAAGACAAGGGGCCTCTTCGGTGTCAGGGCTTCGGTGTCAGGGCTCCAGTTGGTGGTAGATGGTAAGTCTTAGAGGCACAGCTGGCCACTACCAAAAGTGGCCAACTGATTATTTTTTTTCTATCCAGATGTCTTTGTGTCAAAGATCTCATTTGCTCCCCAGTGTTGGCTTGGTTTTAGTGTTCAATAAGGATAAAAATGCATGAGGGTAGGAGAAAGCAGTGTTTGTGGACCCAGAGATGGATCTACCCGCAGTCATCACATGAGTTGCTTCAGCAGCACAGGCTTTTTTCCCTTTTTCTACCTGCATCACTTTGTCAACACCAAACATGCACAGTTTGAGGAAGCAACTATTGGGTTTGCTTGGAAAACATATGGCACAGCATATAGAATCATAGAATGGTTTGGGTTGGAAAGGACCTTAAAGATGATGAAGTTCCAACCCCCCTGCCATGGGCAGGGACACCCTCCACTAGACCAGGTTGCTCAAAGCCTCATCCAGCCTGGTCTTGAACACCTCCAGGGATGGGGCATCCACAACCTCCCTGGGCAACCTGTTCCAGTGTCTCACCACCCTCATACTGAAAAATTTCTTCCTAATGTCTAGTCTAAATTTACCCTCTTTTAGCTTATACCCGTTACCCCTTGTTCTCTCACTACACTCCCTGATAAAGAGTGCCTCCCCATCTCTCCTGTAGGCCCCCTTCAGGTACTGGAAGGCTGCTATTAAGTCTCCTCGGAGCCTTCTCCAGGCTGAACACAGAATCACAGAATCACAGAATGTTAGGGATTGGAAGGGACCTCGAAAGATCACGTAGTCCAATCCCCCTGCCGGAGCAGGAACACCTAGATCAGATCACACAGGAACGCATCCAGGCAGGCTCTGAATGTCTCCAGAGAAGGAGACTCCACAACCTCTCTGGGCAGCCTGTTCCAGTGCTCTGTCACCCTCACTGTAAAGAAGTTTTTTCTCATATTCAAGTGGAACCTCCTATGTTCCAGCTTGAACCCATTGGCCTTTGTCCTATCACTGGATGTCACAGAGAAGAGCCTGGCTCCATCCTCCTGACACTCACTCTTCACATATTTATAAACGTTAATAAGGTCACCCCTCAGTCTCCTCTTTTCCAAGCTAAAGAGACCCA
>WKFP01014320.1:1318786-1335091 GCA_011057875.1 Pterocles orientalis | reverse complement strand
GCTCCACGCACTCCAGCTGGTCTTTGACATAGAGGGCAACGTCCCCTCCTCGTCTCCCCTGCCTGTCCTTCCTAAAGAGCCTGTATCCCTGCATTCCAACACTCCAGTCGTACGATCCATCCCACCATGTCTCTATAATGCCAATAAGATCATAACGCCGCAGGTGTGCACACATCTCCAGCTCCTCTTGTTTATTCCCCATACTACGTGCATTCGTATAGAAGCACTTAAGTTGGGCTCCCAAGGAGGCTGGACCTCCTGTGTGCTGCCCTCCAGCCACCCTCAGGCCAGCCTGTTTCTGTTGTTAAATACCTCTTGCTTATTGCTCATACTGCATGTACTAGTGTAATTGCACTTGAGCTGAACTGTAGAGTCCACTCCTACCCTCACTGTGCCACCCCTGGGCTTGTCTGTAACTGCCCTGGGAATTTCCCCTTCCCCCTTTGAACCTAGTTTAAAGCCCTCTCGATGAGTCCTGCCAGCTTACGAGCCAGAATCCTTACCCCCCTGTGACACAGGTGGACTCCATCTGTCACTGGCAGGCCTGGTGCCTCATAAGCCTTCCCATGATCAAAAACCCCAAAATTGTACCTCTGGCACCAGCCTCTGAGCCAGGTGTTGATCAGGTGTGTTCTCCTGATCCTCTCAGTATTCATCCCTGCCACTGCGGGGACTGAGGAGAACACGACCTGTGCTCCTCATCCTCTAATTGAATGCCCCAGTGCCCTGAAGTCCCTTTTAATTGCTTTTGGATTTCTCTCCACAATCTCATCACTTCCAACCTGCATGACCAGTAGGGGGTAGTAATCAGAGGCTGTATCAGACCAGGGAGCCTCCTGGTGACATCTCTAACCCGGGCCCCAGGGAGGCAGCAGACTTCCCTGTGTAAAGGGTCAGTCCCTGTGTTCCCCTCCAGAGGCAATCACCGATGACCATTACTCTCCTTCTTTTCTTCGCTGAGGCAGTCACAATGCATGGGGCCGACTGTCTCAGCTTAGGTGACCCCCTGGATGGACCTTCATCTTTGTCCTCATTTTCCTGGCCGTTTAGTTCCAGTGCTTCATATCTATTGTGTAAAGTCAATTGGGAGGGTGAGGAAGGCTGGGAGGGGATTCGCCTCCTCCCCCAGGCTGGGACCCGTTTCCATTCTCCCCCTTCTTTTAGGTCCCTTCCTTTGCCCTGCTGGCAAGAGTGGGGGGATCCTCTGCTTCTTGTGGAGCCTCTGTCTCCTGCCTTTGGCTCAGGGATGGTAGGGTGTGGCTCCACCAATCTATCTCCTGCTCACACTCCCTGATACTCCTCAATCTTGCCATTTCCTCCTGCAATTTGGCCACCTATTCTAGGAGCTGGTCCACCTGGGCACACCTATTGCAGGATGGTTTGTCTCCCACCCCCACCCCAGGAGAGTGGTTTGGGCACCTCCCACACACCAAGGTCTGTACAGATGCCTCTGCTGTCTGTAGTTCTGTCTGCACAGAGGCATCAAGCACCACAGGGAAAGATGGCGCAGGCCCCTTGGCCAGAGCAGCAGCCTTAGCTCTGTGATGAGTGCCCACCATTCTGTTTGAAGAGCCAGGGAGGATGTCCGTGCTTCTCCTGGTCTCTAGTACTTCCCTCGGAGGAACCCTGCCTGCTCGCTCTGCTCCTACAGCTGCCGTGTGAGGCTCCTGGACCCAGAAGAGCTTCTGCGTCCCACTACACGAGCCGCCTACCTCTGCTGCTGTAGGTGTTGCTCTCTGTGGGCAGATATATATATATATAGATATATATATATATATAGACTATGCTCTGGGCATCACTGTTGTACAAAAAGAAGTGTGAATGCCTGGCCAGCTGCTTCATCATTCACTTCATTTATGAGATACAATCCAAAGGGTCAAACCTCTTTAGGAAGCTCCAGGTGCCTAGGACGCAACGGCCACACATCGCTGCCCCATACCAGTCAGACAGAAGATGATTTCCAGAAAAAAGGAGCGTTTATCTTTAGGTCAGTTCATTCATGAAGTTGTCAAAGCCAGAGGGTGAAGGGAAGCTTCATGCTGACATTACAGGGGACAAACCACAAGCCTCTGGATGATGCGTTTCTACAATACCAAGGGCCAGAAGAACAGCATGTCATAAGAAACTATGGGCAGATGGGTCTGTGAGTAACCAGGCAACAAGAACAGCTATTAAATACAATACTACATGTGATTTCTGCCATCAGCTCCCAAGTTCTCTATTAGTAAAAGCCAACTAGTTAAAATATGTTCTTGTATTACAGCTGTGGCTTCTTTCCCCTAACAAAATTGCAAGCAACGAGACCAATTAGTCATACAAGATCATTTGTCAGTAAAGAAAATACAAATTTACTTTTATTATAACCATAAAGAGGCATTACTTTAACAATTAGCTGTACATCCAGCACTCAGGTGTACATCTGTGCCAAATAAAGTGAATTCTCCTACTGCTAAAAAAGAACACTTCTTCTCAGCGATGCACCACATGTGCTTACAGGATGTTTTATTGTCTCTGTATTACAGTTATCTTGACAGATAAGTCTCAGGATACAGAATAAAGCTTTACTCTTGGACCAAAATAGGAGGCAACATTTTTATTTAAAAAAATTAAAACCAGCAAGTTTCTAGTCAGATAATATAAAGCATCTTAAATTAATCTTTTGAAAGTATTTACACTATTTGTAAATGTAAATATCTGAAACTGTACACGTTTAAACAAATGTTCGTTTAGCAAACAGGCTGTATAAACTGATTGCTCTTCTAATCTTTCAACCAGCTGTCCTAGAGCTGTCTGGGTACTCTAAAAAAGAGAAGATCCCAAGTACAAGAGTGACTATTGCAATGGTTTACCCTTCACGTCTCTTCTGTACAAGGTCTGTATTAAGTCAGTCATAACTCTGTACAGCGACCATGCAGTCCTTCTGTAAAACTTTATAAAAAAACAAATATACATATATTACAATGCACTGGACACTATTTTACAGCCTGTATTTCTACATACGTAAAAAGATAGGGCAAGTTTTCTTCCTTGTTAGTTCCTTTAGTTAATTTTTAAGGAGTCATGTAAAGTCCTAGGAGTACCATTATGCACCTCAGCACCACTGCTGCAACACTTCTCATGGTACCTTTAAATCCTACCATCTTAATCTCCAGCCTTGTGATTTATAACAGGATAATTATTAAATCAAAACACCACCGATGTGCATGAAAATCTCTATGTATTTGAAACTACAGACCAGGCTTTATGAATAAATTAAAAATCTGCCATGTAAGTCACCACATTTTTCTTTTGCAGTGCTGCACAATGAAGACTTGTCACTGAGACACTCTAAAACTGCTTGTAGTGTCTCATTTCACTAACAGCCAAGTGTTTAGCATTCAGCTTTCCAAAACAATGACCAATTAACGCATACTGAACACCATGCATTGCTTACCAGTTACCCTGGTGACATCTCTAACCCGGAGTACTTATCCCCTGGTTTACCTCGCTGATTTGACAGGTTTGCACCTTCAATTCCTGGTATACCTGCACGCCCTTATTAGCACTTAACTCCAGTGCACAAAGGCTGTAGAAGTCCCAGTCCCCACTTTAAACAATGAGACACTGCCTTTTGATCTTGAATAAGGCAAAAAAACCAACTCTAACCTAAAACTAAAGTGCCTGAGAAACTCAATGCTAAGCTTTGCTGTAAAGCATCTGAAAACATGCAGTTCCCTCAGAAACCAGAGAAATTATATTGCACAGCTTTGTGATGCAAACCCCAAGGAACTGAGATTCTTCACAGGGAGGAAGGTTAGAGCATGAAACTTCAGGTCACATCTCACAGCTCCCAATCGAAAAAAAATACAAGAAAAACAGCACATCCAGTGTTTTAAGAAATGCTTCACATGTGGGAAATAAAGTTTTCCCAACCAAGAACCTCTGAATTATGTTCAAGCACGTGGTGGATTACCAGGATTTTCAGGGAAGTTAAAGAAAAATTGTAGCATGCCTGCTTAAATCAAATTGTCGTGCCAATGTGCTTATCTCCAAGCCTTACAAATACCTATTACTGCCCCTATTTGATTCTCTGCACTTTATTTCCAGCATGTCTTTGAAAGTGCAGCTTTTCACTGCATACATCAGGTTAATAAAGGAAAGCAAGAAAGGTTTTTACATAAAAAAACCCAGGATTTCAACTTTGAAAACATTCAGATAAGGCAGTAACTGATCCTCTGTAACAGTGATCAGCAAAGGGGTTTTTGTTTTGTTTTTCTTCACCCCCCACTTCTCCAGCCAATGAACAGGAAGACCTTTAACAAATCAACAAAACTGGTTTTGTCTTTTTTCCTAAAACAGGGTTAAGCAGCCTGAATAGTTTTGACGTGGGCTGGACTGCACAGTGGGATCCTTCATTTACTTCAAGCGAATGTCTTCAGAGTCCCTTCACTGCCTGGCATTCAGCTGAAGCTTATTTCAAGCAGCCTCAGTGTTGGGCTACTTGGACATCGATAAAAGTAAGTTCACCTGAAAGACCAAAGGAAAGCTTACATTAGACAGAGCAGATACGTTGCAGAACTGGTGTCTTATATTTTAACCTTTAAACAGGATTCCTAGGAAGCACACAGAGTCTTGGGCGCATCACGAGAAGACAGCTCCAAAACAACTGGACAAAATTTCCAGCCAAAAGCCCACTCACAGGCTTTTTAAAAAACTATTATTGACCATGCAGACTGGACACTTCAGCAGTCACAACCTACTGTGTCAAAATTTCTAAAATTACTTCATGCATTGTCAAGGAAATCCAAAAACTATATGCACTGGCAAAAAAACATTAACATTCATCTTAGACATCTGAAACACATTTAGGATGCTTCACAATACTTGTTTCCTACAGATGAAAATATGGTTTCCCATACACTTCAGTTTGTAGAAGTGATCCTAAGGATTAACAGATAAACAATTAGAGGAAGACACCTCCTCGAGGATAACCCCACCTGTCTCCAGTGCAACACTCTGTGCTCCAGGTTAGTTATCACATGTCCCTGTGGCCACATCCACTGCAGGCAATGTCCTCTAATTCATAAACTAGATTATCTGTTTAAATATTGGCATTCTGGGATAATCACAATTCTATCCACGTTCCCGGGACCACTAAGGTCAAAGCAAGATTTTTAAAAACCTACTTGGTTTCTGTCAGAGCATCCTAACACAGACAATTCTTAACCCAAATCATCTCCGAGACTGAACACCTTATCACATAGGGTTACATTTCCATAAACATCTGCACATTTTCCCAACGCAATTTCCTTCAAATGAACCCTTGTAATTCTTTCTCGTGCTTCCTAAACATAAAAGTTGTTCCTTCTTGTATTTGTCAAAAGCAAGACTGCCTTCACACGCATAGCCTTTTTTTAAGCGTATTTACTAGCTTTGATATCTCTCCAAAAAGACAATGCCCAGGAATGGCAAGACTCTGCCATGATGTTGTACAACTCAATCCATAGCAACATCAATCTTCACCTTCAGTTTAACAACTCGATTGGATATTCATAAAGAAACCAAACAAAACCCCCTTTTAGCTGAGAGCCCAGAGTTCAGATGAAGTCCAGAGTTTAAACATTCAGGACTAAGGGGGATAATATATAAATAAGGATTCTGAACACTGTAAATACTAAAAATCAAAAATTAATGTTTAAAAAAAGCCAGTCACATGAAAGAGCAACTGATAAAACAGGGAGCTTCAATATATACCTGTTCCATTGAAGGACAAGCTATGATCTGGAGATCTTCATTACTAAATTCTTCCTTTAACAAACCATGGAGTTTCTGGAACATTTGCTGAATGTTAGTCTTTTAAAGGAAAGAAGAAGAAACTCAATATTACAACACAACACCCATCTCAAACATGACCAGAATAAGCACAATGTACATGGAGTAGCTACTGAAGTGACCGTGCGGGGAGACACTGTCAAGCTTTAAGGGCATTTCTTTTAAAATAAGCCTCAAAACAGCCACAAGGAATACATGTTGGCTGTGAGACAAAGCTTCAGCTAAGGTGTGCTAAGCTGAAACACTTGGGTCCTACAACTTAACCTGGAAACTTAGAACTCAATCTTGGTTCTTTCTGGTGGGTTTACTGAGGGTCTACCATTGACTCTGTATCATCCTTTCTGCCAGCAGTGCTTCTGCCCATGCATAACTGATGAAGCTGTACTGGTTTTGGCTGGAACAGAGTTAATTTTCTTTATAGTAGCTCATATGGTGCTGACTAGAAGATGTGCAGAACGTACAGAATCAGCTGCTTCCTTGTAACGTGTGAGTGTGTTATGTACACCGAGTACAAGAGAGAGCAGGACAGCGTTCTTTTTTTTTTAAGCTTAAACATATTACAAAACATATTATTAGATTTTTTTTTTTCATTTCATGTGTCTATTCAACAGGCTTCTCAGATCAGGGACACCACATTGACTGTAGCAGTCTGTTCACTATTACATGTGCATGGTATTTGTCACATGTTTACTGACTGGACTCGGAGAGCCTAAAGTAACTCAAAAGATATGTGCATGTATGTGTGACTGTATATAGACACTTATAAATATATGCATACATAGATGTATATAAATATATGTATAACCATACACACACAGAAATATAAGGTGAACGATTCCACAAAACGCGTTTGAAGTCTTTAGCAAACTGAAGGCCCAACAGCTATAGAAAACATGCTGAGGTACATCTAGCAATACTCACCCTAACCGGCTTAAACAAAATTAATTCTGTATCTTTATTGGACAAGTATAACGACATGCTTCGTAACGTTGATGGCAGCTTTGTTTTTATTGTCTTATAAGTGGAAGAGACCAGATCGTTGATCTTAGCTGAAAGTAAAAGAAAACATGGTTAATGGGCTAAAATGGCATTCTGCTAGCTGAAATCTACACTCCAGAGTATCACCTACATGTTTCTGCAAGTGACTTCATCCTCCTGAGGTTCCTGAAGTTGCAGTCTTCCAACAGAAACCAAGTTCTACATATACCTCCCCCCCAGAAAACTTGCCTGGAAATTAAACTGCTGAGGAATAAACAGCACTAGTAAAGAGAACAGCATATCACAAATTCTCCTTACTGACCATAGGCTATGTCTGTAAAAAGAAAGGCTGCACAGCCATCTGGATTTTGAATCCTCTCTCAGAAAAGACCTTGTTTCTTTATTGCTAGATATTTTAATGGTTTTTACCTGCTTAGAGGGCAGGGGAAAAATCCATTCGTCTCTTTAAATTAGTTAAAATACTACATTAATTTTTTTCCTCAATTTCTACTGTATCTAAATTTTCAACTTAATCCTGCTTTCCAAACAAAGGACTCCAAGAAACAGCAGGAGCTCTGCTTAAATCTGCCTCTACACACATAATTAACTCGAAACAAATATTAAAAATACTCCTGAAGAAGCAGACTTTAAGTAGAAGCTCAAGTTAGCCCTTCGGAGTATCTGACCCATGAAGCAGCACTGAATTATGAATAAACGTGGCTGGTTTTGCATTTTAAGAACATGATGTAACAGAAGGTTCCAATTCATAATCAGATTTCTCAGTGTCACCTAGATGTACAACTTTGTAATGTGAAGAGCAAAACAACCCAGGAACATCTAAACTACTCCAAATGTTCCTATGAAGCATTCACATTTGAATTCTTAAGAAGAGAACAAAGCCAGATTCCATTTTCACATAGTGACAGGAAAACTGAAAACGAAGTAGGTAACAAATGTACAGACAACAAAAGCTTCAATGTAGACTAATTTTTTCCTACAAAAGCAAAAGCTTATATTAATGTAATGAAGTAATTCCTTAAGCACATTCTGTATGCAGTTGCAGGAATGCTGTTTTCATGTAAGAACAGTCAGTTTCAGAAATACTCAAGCTATTCATCTACTGCACCAATTAAATGCATATTCTGAAGTTTGTCAGCTTTTGATTTAGAGGTATCTTAAGACATTTAAATTAGCACACAGGTAAAAACAGAAGCCAGGATTTTCAATAAAAAGGTAGACAGTTCTTGGGTGTTTAGAATTTTTCCACAGCAATCAGTCTCACTGTCCAAATTAATCTAGCCAGCTTTTCAGATTGTTATGTTTTAGGAGTCAGGCACAGAGACATTTTGAAATACTCGAGCCCCGTATAAGGCAGCTTATATTGCTCTACTGAAAATGGTGAATGGAAAGGGTCTTTTCCTCCATTTTATGAGAAATTTTCAGAAGAAGTCTCAAAGTAGTAAGAGATCATGGCTTTACTAGCCTACAAGCATCTCAGAGGCAATGTGAATATAAAACAAAGCAAATACCTGGTTGCGCCCAAGGTTGCTGTGAAAGGCTGTATTTGGGACCTCCTTGAGTGGCCATTGTTTTTAAAGCAGCCACCTAAAACAAGTACAATCAATCAACAAAATTATGTTTTTTTCAGTTGAATGAATAAAAAAGTGATCAAGTAACAACTGCACAAGTCTTAAACACTGCAGCACACAGAATCTCCCCCACGCTCTCTCTTCTGTGCACTGACTTAACAACACACAAGGGAAGCGGCTTGACAGAAATGCAATTCAAAATTGGAATCATTATCACTTCTGGAAAATAAAATTCAAAATGGGATTAAATTTACAAAGATGCTTAGGCACCTGAGGATACAAAGAAACCTCAAAAGAGATTTATACTTAAGCAGGTAAGTCAAACTCCCCAGATTCCCAATGAATCACTGGAATCACCTGGACAAAATATCAATCTCACCAGTTACCCACATATACTTTAGGCATGCCACTGGCCCCTCACCCCAGCATGACAGGCATCAGTAAATTCAACACTGTAATCTTCTAAATTCTCAAAAAACAGCACCTGGAATATTCATGATGTACAAGCAATGCTGTAACCCCAATTACTTGTATGTCATGCTGTAAAGCCACTTATTCTTGGTACACAAGGATCTACATCACACTTTTCATTTTCCAGAAGTAATAGATCCTGCTGTGTGGTTTTCTCAAGATGCCTAGAAATCCTGAGTTCTAGAGCAGGTTCTAGGAAGAAGTGTATTGTAAGAAGACATCTTTTTTGTTCCTATCCCCCAGGGTTCCTAATCTTTATGATCAACTTTTATCAGGAATTTCTGTCACAAACAGGACTTGGTAGGAAAGTCCTGCTCAGCAAGCATCTCACTGGTGTAAAATATACTGAGAACAGAAACTCTTAATACACTTCACAGCCATACTCTTGAGACCTCTCTCAAGAACATGCACAACCCAAGATTGCTTTTTGAAGGCTTAAAAATTCAGTCAAGGTAGGAGTTCTCCTGTAAACAGAAAAGCTCCTGCCAACTTTCACAGACCTATTTCAATTCAATGAAACATTAAACCTTCTTGACTGAAGAGCATAAGGGTTGCTTTTAAAAACAAACTTTAATCCATTCATCTCAAAGATGCCTGGAAAATTGTTGTTGGAACTTAAAGGGAGACACAACCTTATAATGGGAAATGCCATCACCTTCAGACAATCAGACAGAACTAGCAGCTTCTTCTATACCCAATTTAAATACTAAATACCTTATCCTACCAGTATTTCAGTTAGGTTAACGAATGTACAACATGTTTGTACCTTTGTCATGAACTCCTCCAGCTGTTCTACAAACTGTTTGGTTTGTTGCTGAATAAACTGCTCACAAGCCGATTTCAGATGACGATCCACATCTTTCTTAGAGTCAATATAATGTTCTCTGATTTCTGGAGTACCCTTGAACAGAAGACAACAATTCTCTCCTTTTTATTTGCCAGAGACCACCACCTGCTTAAATGACCTAGTTTTTCTTAAGGCAATAAGACTCCATCTTACCTCCAGCAAGAACTGTATCAAGGCATTGTTGCTGTTTAGCCTAAAAAATCTTGAAACTGTCTTAGGGTTCAGGATTTTAAATGCTGCATCTGTAAATCAGAAAGTCACTCATGCTATAAGTCAATGAGATTCAGTTCCAGGTATTAAAAACTTTAATCACTCACTGACACATAAAAAATGGCCTAGCATGATTAGGACTGTAACATTCATGATTCCACCACCGCTAGGTGTGGATACACAAGTGCCCATGCATAGAACACAAAGCTTGATCCACTATTTTTAATTGGTAAACTTGAATCTAACAGTTGCACAGTCTAAACAGATAAATACATTATACATGTTAATTACATATTAACACATGACATACTAGCTGTAGTGCTATCAGCATGCAAATTATGTGAGCTCTTTTTCTTTTGTAACTACATGTACAAGTCGAAGACTTTTCCATAAGCTATGCAGTTAAGCAGTTAAAGAACAATATGTAGAATTTGGCCCATGTTGCCTGGGAAAACCAAGTACAGTGGCATGAAGTAACTTTGAACTGGAACTCTTTTCCTCTGCTTAATAATTTTAGTTAGGACTCCATAACAAAACATCAAGGTTGATATACACTCATATTTATGGTCTCTATAGAAGTCCCAAGAAGGAAAAGCAAACTCTGTAATTAACCCAAGATACTGAAATTATTCCTACAGTGTTAACACGATGTTGTCAACCTGAAATCTAGTCAAATTGTGAAAAATAAAGTTGTCAATACAGTTTCAGTATGGCTTATCACCCTAATGTCATTCATTTATCATCCTACACATCCATCTGCCTTTTTTCCATTTCAAAAGTCATTCTACACTCCTCTTGCTGTATAAAACCATGAGAGGGAAACAAAACATATGAGTTAAAGAAATTATGCCAAAGGCATTAAAGAGGGAATACAGGTATGTAGGCATGTAGGTTTTTGCACTGAACTAAGAATCTGTACTCTTATGCAGTTAAAGGAGACTGCAGAGAAATATTAATTTTGTTCTCTGAATTATTTCCCAGAAACTTGCTTGACTCCTAAGTTTTTGATTAGAAGCCTATGAGATAGTCAGTGTGAAATCGCTTCTCCCCACTGTATACTTATATGAACCTTGGCATTATACTACTTAAAAAAAAAAATTGAGTGGAAGCATGACTTTTACATTAAGCAGTGTGTCTTTATCTATAAATCCCAAACTAAATATTAAATCTATGTGCAGAAAGCTTGGCTAGAACACAGTAAAACTGCTATTAGCCATGTTATTTTTCTTCTACAATTCATCACAAATATAAGAGCCCTACTGGCCTATGTTACACTATATTAAAAACTAAGCACAATGTGCATCTTTTCAACACCACCACCAACCCCCAATATAAAGAAAGTGTTTTCCATTACTTACCACTACCATCTGTAAAGCACTGGCTGGCACAAAAATTTATTCAGTTAAACAGAAGAGAGAACAAACTTGTGTGTCAGCCAGGACAAGGCACCAAAAGGATGTATTTGCCCTTTAACCTCCAGTCAACTAGAAACTACTCAACAGGTAGGAGGTTTCATTGATGTTCAAATGCAACACATGAAATGGTTAGTGTAAGAGTTGCTTGCTTCAGAGTTAAAACAGCAGCATAACAGATGGCAGGAAAGAAAAGTTATTTTTTCAGCTTTCTCTTCTGGAATGGAAGAAGAAAACCTTGACATGCTTCCAGTTATCTTCCTTTCATACAAGGCACATGGTTGCTGCATAAAACTACTCAACACTGCTTATTGAACTTGCAATGTAAGAAATCCTTCCCTAAACAAAAGCTCACAGAAAGGTCTAGGAAATCTTCATTTGTTCTAGGCAAGTCAACTATGTATTTTTAAATTCACCTGCTAAACAGTGGTAACAAAAGATATTCCTTTAGAGGGTCAGAAAAGAGGAAAGACATCTCCATGCAACAGAAATGTATATTACTTAGCTGTTCTTAAAAAGGACTGGATAAATAAGTTAGGTTGGCAGCAAAAAGCATTCAAACACATTTCATACAAGAAATTAAAAATTTGTTAGATACATCTTGAATCACACTGAGTAAGAGAATGTTTTTGGTTTTTTTTCAGAGAAGACAGAAACAAAGCAAGAGATTAGAACAAGCGTACAGGTCATTGCAAGTGAACATAAAATAAACCAGAACTTATGCTGGCACATGAAGGGACAATCTCATCCCATTCTGTAGCCAGCAACTGTTTAGTACCTCTAGTTTTCTTAAGGTCCAGGGAAATTTCCTTAATGGTGAAATCAGTGTGGAAAGGAGCAATTTGTTCCCGAAGAATCAAAAGGTGTTTTATTAAGAAAAGCTGTCCATCAACCTGGGTCTACAGCATGACAACAGAAAGAACATACATTACATGTAAAATAAAGAATTAAATGAAAAGCAAAGTTTCAACATTTCCACTTTTAATAGTTACTTCCTGTAACAAAATTAATACTAATAATCTTACTAACAAGCCTTTTCTGTTAGTCTGTAGTGCCATTAACTACACTTTGGGATCAACAAATCACACCTCTGTACCCTTCCTAACACATTGCTCTACTTTTGCAGACTTTATTCACATTTCTTAGAAGAATCAGACTACACAGCTGTATTACTAAATGTCCACATTAGGTACAGGTATTCAGTATTTGAAAGATACAAACTTATTCTTTATAAGAGCCAGGAATTATTTCACATAATTCATATAACTAATAGTTGAAAAATATGAGGTCCTCCATTTTTTTAATCACTACAATGATTAAAAAAACAGGCTGACAGATAATCAAGGTTATTACAGAAACATTAACTGTGCTACTGTGCAAAAGTCTTATGAAGCATTTTTCTCATGTAATTAAAAGCAAAGCTTAATTGATTTCTAAACAATATAGCAAAGATACAAAGAACAAAACAAGGCCAAGTTCACACCACCAAGACCATCAGTTGTACACTGCTTGTTATTTTAGATATGTGTTTCATACTGCATGCTGCTTTTAATCTTTATAGTTCATGGCTTACTGAGGTAAATGGAGGGGAACTTAATAATTCAAATTAGCTTTTGCAAGCTGGAAGAGAACTTTCCTTGATACAATGTTAAATAAAACAGCAAAGAAGAAACCAGATTTATATTTGCAGTTTTAACAAATAGAAATGTTTACTAAAAATAACTGGAAGGGTTTCTTGAGTTTTTGGTTTTTTTGCTCTTATACGCACAATTTCACCAGATAATGCTAAATTAACACGCATCAAGAAAAAAGTGGTACAGATCCTAGTCCTGGGCCAATCTATCTAGGATTCACTGCAGGATGAGTTTCATTCTCTGCAATACTTTAAGTCAATGATGACCCAATATACAGTGCTGGAATGGATAAATTAACTGTAGCACTCTGAATCAATTACATAGAAACAGTTAATCTCGTCAAGCTAGAAGGAAACGTGGTTTGCACTTCTTTTTAAAGATACTATGTTTAACAGATATTTTTCAAAGGACACTCAAAAGAAATACTTCAAAACAGCTCTTCATTTCTAATAGCAACTAAAACTTTTCTCATTACTAAATATTTACCGCTTATACAAATCCAACAATTTTAGCCTACTAAGACTTTTTTTTTAAATTCACTTCCTGGCTGATAGGAATTAACAAATTACAGTATTTGTATTAAAGGAATTGTGACAGGGAAAAATAAGGTTTACCCCAACTACTTAAAGTAACATTTACATTTAAAATGACCTGATGAAACTCCACTGAACTCTAAGCAATGCATCAGATCAAACCTTTTGATAACAGACAGTTCTGAGGAGAGAATACTTAGCGAATCTTCCCAGTGAATTTAATACTTGGAAGGATTTTAGAAAATTCAAACAATGGAGGCAGAAAAAAAGAGAAAAAACAAATAGGCAGTGAAAACAAATATAGGGAGCTGAGACTTCTAGCAGAAATTTTTCTTTAGGTATCACTTGGTTGAATTAATGTGATTTAGAGCAGCCTGTAAACACAACCACTACGATTTGTACTCCACCTTTTCAGATATGCTAGCATGTGAATCATTATCTTTGCTTTACAATACATTAACTGTAAACAAAAGCTAGCAAATCCATCAGGTCTCCAGGGGCAGAGCAACATGCTTTCACAGATATTTTAACAGAATTCTGAAACACTGCTTCACAGCTTTAGATATACAGGGCAGGGGGTGTGGAGAAATCATACCCAAAGCAAAGATTCTGACCTTGTTTTTGCTGATGGAATCAGAAGCTCCCAGCAGTGAGTGGATGCAAGCAGATAAGGCCTCTTGAGATAACCCCTGAAACACTGCCCTCTGCGGGGAAGAGGGAATCAGACCAGAGAAAAAAAAAAAATAAACCATTGTTGGCAAAGCTTAAGCAGAATTTAAGAGCTGTAGCTTGTGAATGATGTGCTTACTGGCACATAAAACTCTAGATAAGTTAGCTACAAATATATCATTTAAATGCAGCAAGACAGGACAGAGCATTCAGGTACAAAAGCCTGATGCAGCACCTACTTGGACTGGATACAGGTATACACCCAAGCACACCCTGCCCACCCCCGGCTCTGAATGTGCACCCGGGTAGGGACGGGGTCAGTGACACCTCATTCGTTCAAGCTAACAGCATGAATGATGCTCACTGGGTAAACTGACTGGACGCTTCATGTGCCAGGGTAACTGTGTACAATTTATACTTGCAATAGACATGAGATCATTGGAGTGAGCTTAACCTCAAACAAACTCAAACTGCCTCAAGTCTGCGTCAGGTTAGTAAACAAACATGACAGCTGCCACAGCAAAGGTGACATGGAGGAACTCATTAAGCTGCAGCAAGCAGATTATACAGCTGAGCCAGCCGTAGGAACACAGCTCGCCTCCACCAGTACTGCAACACAGTATATGATAGCCCTGACTGCTCCAAGACTTGCCAGTGCCACTTCATTCATGCCTTCTCCTACCTACAGGGTGCAGGGAAGGCATACCAGTTCAGCTAGAGTTTTTTCACCTCAGTAAGAAAATAATCACTGTGCAGATGCACTATAAACGAGCCTTGCAAACAACACAAAAGTGACCTCATCTTCAAAGTTCTAGCTGAAAATAAGGGCAAATACTCATTTATCTTTAATAAGATTGACATATTAAGAAATAAAGTATTAATATTTTCCAGCTTCTTTTTAAGTAAATAGCATCTTGGTAGCAGTTTCACATAACAACTATCAAAGATATCTTGAAATGCATTAAATGTATCTAATAAAGATGCAACGCATACAGAAAAGCAAAAACACTATGTTTCTCAGAGACTTATTAGCCTTTTTTGCTACTAGGTGACAGACATAAATCAGATTCTAAAGGGCAAGTCTCAAAATAGTTGTGAGGTAAACGTCCCTTTTGTTTCTGTTAGACATGAAGATTCCTGCTTTCAGACTTTGGAAATGTCTCCTACATTTTGGAAGGTGAAAAGATGTGCCACAAAAAATTTTTGAGCACATTTCCAAAATGCAGAAGCAGTAGAGTCATCATTTTTAAGACCAGAAACATCACCTCGTCCAATGTCCTGCAATGCACATAACAAGAAACACATCCACCCAATAATTTCAGCAATAAGATAATTCTATATAACCTATTCTTTCTCTATTCTTCACTCCTCAACTTTGGTGCCATAAGTATCTTGAGCATCAGACACTGAAGTATTTCTCCGATAGGAAAAGCAATAGATGTACAAACCTGTGCCTTTTTTGTCATTTTACAAATACAGAATTGTCTTGGAAATGAAGACCTGAATTTGTCAGTTCACTTGTTTTACATAAAGATAGCAGCAAAAAGAGTAAGAGATAACAAAGGCCAGTAATTGTCCATTCCTAATTTACCCTAAAATATTTAGACATGGTGCTACACATTTCATAACTTCACTTAAAAAATTAGATAAATAAATTTTTGCATACATCTATGCATCTGTACAGTTTGGAGAGACACACAAGAGTCCTTCTGACAGTAGGATACCACATTCCGTGCAGATCTGCTGGTGAAATCGTGGTCTGGTGCCTGGGATTAAGGGATTCTGCTGAACCTGTTTAAAAGTAAAATACACACATGAAAAACTCGCCTGTCTGTCCTTTCAACTGAAGGAGACTGCAATTTCAACTGCACTTCATACTAACTCCACAGTAATAAGACATATTTTATTGCAACCAAACAGGTTAGGGTTTTTTTTTCCTTCTGAGCAGGTCCATACTAGATTTCTGATGCATACAGAGCACACGGCTGTGAAAGACATGAATTCGGTTTCAGGGAAGGCCCAGCTCAACCTTTTTGAATGAGTTATTTTTACAGGCATGTCTCCAATGACACTCACCCCTACTTAGCTCAACAGCTAAAATGATCAAACAATTACTGGGAAAAAAAAAAAAAAAAAGCATAACAGGAAAAA
>WKFP01014320.1:1304380-1318749 GCA_011057875.1 Pterocles orientalis | reverse complement strand
TCTATTATACTTAATCCCTTCCATGGAGTGCTACCTTTCAGTTGCATATCAAATGCAGTTTGCTCTAGTCAAAAACTAGTTTGAAGTTTTCCATTGGCGACTTTTTTAATTCTGTCAGTACTTTTTCCTGAAATCTTTCATCAATTAACCTTAAGTAAAATCAGTACGACTGCTTTCAAGAGGAACAGTGACTCAAAGGGTTTGAAATGACTACAAAATGGCTAATACTGATACGAACTTGAAAAAGGCTACTGGAAACCATTGCTGACACGTTAAATTATCTAAAGGTGGAAGCGAGACTCCCCTCATGCTGTCAGAGCATAGCACACACACGTGTACCAAACACTAGTTGATCAGTAATTCTGAAAACAAACTTACAGCTAAATGTGCCTGTCTAAGGCTTCTCTTTAACTTCAGCTCAACTAGAAAATACACTGGGTAAATACCTACTACTTACGAAAGTAAATAAAAATTTACTGTTATGAGAGAAAATTTAGAAGCTTCAAGTTAAGATAGAACTGTTAACTGGGAGAACTATCGCCAGTTTTATTGAGTTTGACATAAAGTGTTCTCTGAGATCTCATTTAGGGTCATCATTTAATCAGTGGTGCCAATCTGATACTGCCAATAATAAGACATATGCCTAAGAACTGGAAAACCCCATCTGCAAAGCACTATATTGTACAATTGTATATACTGCATATAAAAAGAAAACTGATTAGGCCAATAAAAAAAAAACGATGCCATACCTCCATCATTTCCAACTTGTCAGGATATGCAAGATCACCTGGAGCAGGCTTGTAGCCTGTGATATCAGTCTGAATGTAAATATGCGTCCTATAGACAAGACGCTCTTGTACATCTTCTAACATCTGCTTGACACCAGCTGCAAATGCACCCAGTTGTTCAGCTGACAAAGGAAAAAAAAAGGTACACATTTGTTAATTTAATTGCAAAACAAGCTTATAAACACAGAAGTTTGAAGTATCCCATATAGAACCTTCACAAAACTGGCTTGCTGCAGATGAAGTCTGACTATTTTTGGAACAGCGGCATGCAGACAAATTTGTGACAAGCAAGGAATTACTGAACTCCATATTGCAGTCGTTTCAGCTCCTCAAATTTTCATTAGGTTGTGAAAATCCAATCTCACACTGATAACATCAGACGCCATATTAGCATTAAGCATTTTAATTAACTGTGACCTGGGTATGTCGAGTGGCATTTCTGCCTGGACAGTAAACCAATGTGCTTTGGTCATATCACAGCCAATGCCTACAGTGTTACTGTCAGGAGCTGACAAGCTAACTTACATGCCTACCTACCAGAACAGATGATCCAAAGCAGCTCATGTCCAACTTAAGGACTATTGTATCAGCCTAAATTTAAGTAGTAGAAAGTTACTACTTAAGATTAGCCAAGATTATGTCACCAATCTTCTCCCCCTTCCCAACAGTGTTACAATTCTACTTCTAGGAAAATGAGCAATTCTTCATGATATTGGCACAGCTTCAGAGACAGAGGGCTACACTGTCTCATATAGCAGCTACCAAGTATGATTTCTGTCTATCACTTGGTGCAAGGTTAAGATTGTGAAATGATTCTATTACACATTGGTCTTACTAAGGAAACAAGATCGCAGATTTTTTTTTTCTGATGATCAGCTCACTTCTGTGAGACTATGAGCTCTGAACACTTCCAAAACTCAAAAATCTCTACCAGCTATGTAACTCCTCCTCTGAAATTACAATCTCTAGTCTGGGAAACACTACATCAAGGAGAATGAAAAAAAACAGGTTTACAATTCCTTTGTTTTATCATCACATATGCAGAAAGTTCTACATGGATACTGCAGGGTCAAGCAAAGCAATTAATTCACTTGAAAAGTTCATTTGAACCAATCCTGGTGCGTGTATATGCACTGGGTGGATGCTTGCTTGCATTTGTACAATCTAGGGAAAACAGGACTCTATAACATCAGTATGAGTTTAAATTAAGATATATACAGACCCATAAATACCTTCCTATTATAAACAAAAGAACATAATTTATTTTAAATAACCTGACTTCATCTTTCATATATTTAAGATACATGAGAAAGAAAAAAAAAATCTAGGGACTTCTTTGCCTATGTAATTTAATAATTTTATCAGTTAAGAAGACAGTTAAAAACAATCAGGTTCCACCTATGAGTTACCATTGTTCTGTACATGATCTTCAAGCATCTCATTTTTGAGAATCCCGCAGAGTTCAGAAAGCGTCTCTAAGTGAATGACATGGATGATCATTGGCCTCAGGACATCATACAGTGAAAGACACAATTTCTCCAGGAGTTCACTGTGAAGAAAAAATTTAAAAAGCAAAACACTTTCAGGATTCCACACCACCAAAATAAAATTTTATCACAAACACTATGGCAAAGATTCTTAAAAGGAGGGTGAGAAGACAATGCAACATGGTATCATAGAAGACTTAAGAAAAGACTTCTTACAACATGAACCCCTGATTTCCTACAAAGTCTTTAAGAGATGTGGGATACCAACAGCGTTAAATGGTGGTACAGTTTTGAATTCATCTTAAAATAATTTAAAAAAACAACAAACAACTTGACCTGTCACAAAGGGAAGACACTACAAGCTGTTTTACCTGGCTTCTGTGTAAATAAACGCTCCTGCCGAGATCAGAATCACACCCTCAATTTCCCCTTGGGAAAAGACTTATCTGATTCCAAGTACTCAATAGTTTATTAGAACCAGGAGCACATAAAGAGTGACACAGGAGGAGAAGTTTGGTAACCTTTTCTGTAACAACTTCCAGCATTGCCGGGCACACTTTCCAACCTGAAGTTACAATATCAGTGCAATACAAAACACTAGAAATCCCACTTCCATTTATTTTCTTCTCTCCTGTTCAAAGTGATGTATATCTTGGTTAAGACACCAGCAGCATTAATTCTACGCATTTTTGCCATTCTTAATGCTCCCTTCACTAATTACAGATTAGCTAATAATGTTGTCAGTAGCAGAAAATTCAAGTAATTCTCCAGTTAGACTTGGAAATACAATCACTAAAAATATGCAAGTATTTACAGTGTAGTACAGTTGTTGATATTATTTCACTATATTTTTTTCATAATTCACAAAGAACGGCCAACAACAGAACAAGGACACTTCAGTTGCTTTCAAAGTGTGGACAAAAAAATGCTCACAAATGAAACATTCTGAATGTCTTCTGTTGTATTCTATAGCTTTACAAGCAACTTGATAAAACAGTAACTCTTCATGTTAAAAGCAGAAACAAAGAAGAGCATTGCCACAGCCTAATTATCAAATACAATGCTCAAACTCAGATCTCTACTCTTGGCTAGATTTTTGGTAAACTCTTTCTGTACGTAGACACCTAGTTACTACGCCTTCAGAGCACCTCAGCACTTCAGAAAAAAATAAGGCTATCTATTATGCAGCTAAGAAAAACCTAATAAAGTAGTTACGATTTGAAACATTTCCCTCTAAATATTTTATTTAGGTGTAGGCAAAAAAAGGAAGCAAGTTCTTATGAAAGGAGGTAACTACTTTCCATCAAGATTCAAAAATAATTAGCATTCTATTCTGATTCTTGGCGTGAAGAGCAATAGTGATGAAATTTCTGTCTGAGCAACATTTTACACTGATTTCAACTAGAGATGTTTACTTCAGGATTTGGACTGAGATGGCTAAATTGGTTCTTAAGTCAATTTAGTTAGGTCACCTAAAATCCTGAGCATGTCCCACATGAGACCTCCGTTTCTTAGGAAAGAAAAAGACTGCCACTACTCTGGCTCTATGGCTTACTTCTAGTACAGCTTTATGTGTTTATGGTTCTGCTTTAGCTTCAGAGGACAGAGAAGGTAATGGGCAGTATTTTTTCCAGGTTAGACTTACTCAATTCAAGCCACAATTGTTTTTGAGATAATACAACACTCAAAACCAGTGTCTCGGTTATATTAATAGGAATAAACTTCACTTATGAACTTCATAGCAAGGGAACACAACCTGCCCAAATTTCAAAATTAGATACCATTATTAAAAAATACCAGCAAACTAGAAAAGGGGAACAATCTACCCAATTGCTCTAATATTACAGGTCTGTTGAAAAAACTTACAATACTTGTATAATGCAATCACCATGTGAAGACAACCTGTCCCTCTTCCAGATCTAGGCAGAGCAGGTACAGGTACTGTCATTGTCATGTGTCTACTACCCTGCCTTCTGTTCTGCTCACATACAGCCACATGTAAATACTCCTTCACTGTAAGGGCAGCTCACTAACTCTAAATCCTTGATGAAAAATATCTGGAGTTCATCAGCTTAATTTTTTACATTGAAGTAAACGAAAAGCACTTCTTCAACTGACTGTAGAAATCATTGGCATAGAGGCAGTAGAAAACCAGCTGAGAGATGTAGCATTGTAAACTTCTACAGCTATTTCCAATGTAACTGTGTGTCTTCATGTCTTTCAGACCATCCACAGAGCACTTACATTACTCAGATTATTTACAGAGCATGTACACTATCAGCTTTGCTTGAAGAAAAAAGAAAACAAAAGAACATCAAATTCTGATAAAGTGATTAAGGTTTTCCTTCTTACTGGTTCTTACCAAACCACTACAACGTAACCTTTCTGCCATTATAACACTGTTTGCTATACCACAGCATAGTAAACACAACATGCAGTAAAACAAAACCAGTATGTACTACCTACTCCAGTTTTGGTGTTGGTTTTGTGAAGAACTCATTGTAAAGCTGATGTTCATCCTGACATACATGGACCATAAAGGCACAACCACTTCGTACCTGTATTCACAGAAATATCAATACTTGATTATTAAATTATTTTCCTTTAATCAGTATGACAGGAGGTATTACAGACATTATTATATATCATTATATTATCTACTGTATTATTATTACTACAGCTATGATTAAATTGAAGCTTTGTGAAATTCAAAATTATTGAGATCAACTATAAACTGAAGATTGAAAAGATGTTAGTAGTCAAAAAAAAGCTCACTGTGCAACTTTTGTCACTTTGTTTCTGATGAAATTTAAGAAACCATATTTTATGCTTTTGAAAATACTCCTTTGTGAGTTTTGTGGAAGAGCAGTTTTTACAGAATAAACTTTCACAAAACATGAAGTAGTTGAAAATATTAATAAAATTTTAATGATTCAAAACCACAAACAAAAGTGACAATTCTGCATGTAAACAACTGGATTAAACAAGTATGTTTTACCTGGGGGAGAAGGGACTAAAACGCAACAAAAACCCTACAACACATGACTGCTTTACCTACCAGAGCGCAATGATCTCTGTTGTTCTGACTGGTTAATTCTGTAACAGTGCTAGCGATACTTGGACCAAGCAAGAGCTCCCTCTGGTCGAGGTAACATTGATGGATTTCATTGAGAACTTGTTGATATCTAGCCAAGAAATTAAAACAGTAACCACATCCTGAAGTTAATTTTCTGGTAAACATAAAATTCATTCTAACGCTCTCTTTTAGGCCTACATAATTTCAATTTTTAATACTTTATTTTAAATGAATAAAGCATTAAACAGCATTTAAACAAAACTAAAGATTTTCAAAACTTAAACTTGTTGAAAATAAATTATGAAGACATACTCACTCTGGCATTTTTTCAGATCTTTGCTCTACTTGTTCAATAAGAGTCTAATCAACAAAAATAAAAAAGTATTATCAGTAAATTTTTTTTTCTAATAATTGGAAAACAGTTTGCAGTATTTTTCCATAGACACAATATGCAATCTTTGGGCATTCACACTTGCACAATATGTAATCCTTGCATTCACACTACTAATTAATTCAAACCTCATTTTCACAGCTTCCTTTTTAACAGATAGTTACCAGCCTACTTACTCTGACTTTGGGAGCAGCTGCTCTGAATTTCACATAAAACAGTGTGAAGGCATTGTCAGAATTTGGCACTGCTGAAGGATCCTGAAAGAAGAGATAAGTAATTGGTTAAAAAGGAAAACTCTGTGTTTGGCTGCCACAACTGGGCTCTAAAACAGGGTATTGGTTCTTCACATTTATAATACCAGTAGAACAGCTCTTTATCGCTTTCCACTTAGAAAGGCATGCCTGTTTCAGAACTCTGATAAAGCCAGATGGAAGAACAAAACACATAACAAAAGTTTCAAACAGTCTCTACAGCAAAAGTAACCTTTTCAGTAATTACGGCACTCTCCCTTACAGACAACTATTTTCTCTGGGCCTGCCACAGTAGTACTGATTGTTGCTCCTTAATCTGCATTACTGAAATGGAACAAAATTCCCTTTTATCTGTCAGTCCCAGGGCAGAAGCAGCTAAATTTCAGCTTCAACTAGAATGCCAAGTTTTGAGGCAGTGCCCCTGTGGCTTCCCAGCTTAGTTGGGCCGACAGCTTGAACTTAGACAAATTCTAGCACTAACAAAGCAGAGCAGAGACCCAGTTTAGCCATCAGGGTTTCTTCCCCTTTTCCCAACTGATGACATAGAGAGAAGTGGACGGCCTTCGCTTGAAACATGGCAGGGACAGGAAAACTCTTTCACCTTCCGCATCTTCTACTTTCATCCCTGTGAGCAACCTGACCATATTTCTACGAACACAGATCAAAATCCCCACACACCCACAAGTGAGGAGTAACACAGAACATCTAGATCTCATCAGTCCCTTTCCAGTCCTGACAAGGTCTCTCGTTGTGTTGCAATAGGAAATCTCAACGCTTGATCACAACCAAAGACAACTGGTCGAGGACTGCCCTTCTAGCAGAAGCAGTTAGATGTTTCAGAGAAATATGCAAACCATCCACAAAACCCCATGTAGATGGGAAGGAGGAGGTCATCTGACTCCTAAAAAAGGTCTCCTTCCTGAATTAAAACTGCTAAGCATCAATTCAAACCCAGAAATTAGGCTTCACTTCTTTCTGTAGACATGCTTATTATCAGAGATGTTCAATTCTGCTTGAATTCAGCTCAGTCAGTAATGGCAATCCATTGGCATCAAACCAAGCTATGATACTTTCTCTGAAATAAAAACTAGTTTTGCACCAAACATGAAAAATGTTCAATGCCACTTGAACCAACATCTTCACTCCAGAAGTATCCTTTTGGGAGTTTCCATGAACACTGTCTAAAATCCCCTTCTTTTAGGCCTGTCAGTTCTCAATTCTAGCATCTTTCAATTTTACTGGTTACCCCTCATGATGATAAGTTTGCCTGTAATACAACTGAGCATAAGGCATACAACAATTGGATAAAGTGGCTAGAAAGAGACATTCCCCCCTCCTTTCTCCTCTGCCAAAACATTGCAGCACAAGACTATTAACATTTTAATGAGATCAAAAACCCTCCCTACTCACCTTTATGCCTAAATCGCACCAAAGTGAGTGGGAGTAAAGTACCCAACTCTTCCCTGTGACTCTCTAACACCTCTGTCAACAATTTAAAACTAACCAAAAGATATTGCCAAAACCAGTAGGAACCTGTCACAGTTATTCTCTGCAGCTACAGAAAGCAGTGCAGGCTTATAAAAAAATGTTTAGATGACCAAGAACACCCCAAAATACTTATGAGAATATAATACTGAAAAGGTCATGTAATTAACTCAGAGTTGCTGTACTTTTACAGTTTTCATCCTACTATTCCCCATTCCCACATTCGTTCTTCAAGTAATCTCTGCAACCTCTCCATCTCTAACAATCCATCTCCAAAGCAGACACCCTCAGCACCCCTATTTCTCTTGTGCACCCTCCCCACTTGGCAACACAGACAACAGCATGCACTGCAGCTGATTCAGAGCTAAAGGGTTGTGCCCTTTTTCCTGGTTCAGGAAAGCATGGTGTCTGGCCAGCTGGTTTCAGTCTAACTCAATTGTTTATCCATCCCTGGCCTTTACCGAGGCTACCATCCACTTACTTTAATTCACCTACTTCCCCTTCTTCAATTCCCAGAATTTTTAAACTATTATTAGTTTTAAAACTTTTGGATCACTAGGTCTCTGGCTGAAATGTGGCCATTCTAAACAAACACTGTGGTGTGGTATAGTATAGGACTGACTTATTTTCACACGACTGCCGACACCTCCCATCCTCAAAAAAAAAAAGAGCAGAAAAGTGTATAGCATTACAACAGACATTCCAGTGTAGGTCAAGTTACCACTTACTGATTTTCACCTTACCCTTTTCATTAACTGGCTTGTGAGGTTCTGTAGTGTATTCACAGTGTATGTCTTGATAAGGTGCATAGCTTTAGAAAGGCATTGTTTAAACTTAATCAAATATACAGGATAGTCTTTAAAATTTGGCTGAAAGAAACAAAAAAATTTAAATATGAATAAGTGAAAAATTTATCAAAACTTAAAATATTCTTTTTACTACCTAGAAATGCTAGTTTGTACAAACTAAAACAGTATTTTATAAAAATTAAGCAGCATATTAAGTATATATAGTAAAAATTTCTTAAGTTTACAAACTGAAAACTTTCGCTTTCTTATTGCATTTGGCAGAGAGAACATTTTATAGGAAAAAATCCCCCACAAAAATAGCATGAATACATAGTTTTGAAACTATTAAGATTTAACTATAATCAATACTGAATTACTTACATGTGATGAAATATATGCAATACAATCATCGAGCTTAGCCAGCATGGGAATGAATCCTTCACTGTTGACGGACAGTGTAGGGGAATTCAATTTCTTTGGAAAACAAGACAATGCATCATTGTAAGTAACACAAGTAACTTAGTGTTGGTGATAAAGCTCAGAAGGTCTGCACACTTTCATATTCTAGGACTATTAACAGTGAAATAATACTTACTGTGTTGATGTTTTCCAGCTCATTAAAATAAGAAAGTTTCTGCTGGATGTTTTCAGCGAGGTCAACAAGTTCTGACTATCAAAAAACAACAAATAAAAGAAAATCAACAACGTAGCAAGTAGCTTAAGTATATATTTATGTATGTATAAATATACGTATATAATTATTCAGCCTCCCTTTCAGCTCTCAGCACACATCAGTGTTAACTAGCTCTAGATACCTTGTAACTAAATAAGTACAAGAAAATATGCGTACTACAACAGTGCTCTCTTGCTCTCTCTTACCAGAGAAAGACACATTACTCTCAGTAGTTTATTTAGAAACATATATTCTATAGGTTTGTCAGCAATCCACAGATACTATCGCATACAAACAGCAATGTTGTCATCAGTATTACAGAGAACTGTAGGAATCCTGTATTTCAGGATTGGAGCCTTTAAAGGCTCCCCCTTACCCTGTCATGCTAAAAAGACGTGTTCAGTGTTGCAGCAGTTCCTGAGGAAAAAAAGTATCTGGGAAATTAGCTCGTAACTTTAAAAAAAAACCCAAAACTTTCTTCTTGCAATAAAGAGCTCAAAATACTTCTGTGGTAAGAATTATTAATCTCAACAAAATTTGCACTTGTCAGGCATCAGTTACAAAAGCTTCCCTCAGCTACCTATCCATCTTTATTAAAGTGTATATCAACACATACTGAACATTTTACTGCACAGAGCCTGACACCCTAGCTGCAGGTGAAACACATCAAAAATAAAGTCCAAAGCAAATGAGGGACTGTCACCACAGCTCACAAGTTTTCCCAGTCTGAGAAAAAGAAATTTTAATTTATGGCATCTTAGAAGTTTCCAGTAATCCTCCCATCAAAGATTACCTGCTCTTTCAGAAGTTGTTCACAGGCCTCATGCAGCGTTCCTGTCTTTGTGGACACAAAAAGATACTGTTTTTGCAGTGACTCCAGGTGCTGAAGGGCACTATTCACATCGTTCAAGATAGCATCACACTGCTCCTGAAAGCCAGACAAGTAATCCCTCATCTGTCTAGGAAAAAAAGAATCAACAGATAACAGAAGTAAAATTTCACTTTTGGTATTTGCAAATCCAGCTGCCTGCAGAGACATTGGCGCTACCTTTCCCTCTCTAGGAATAAAAACCCACCTGCATCAAGCAAGAGTGCCCAGTAAGTAGGCGTCTCATGACCTGCAGAAATAACAGAGCTATAGGGTTTGGAAAAGCCACTGCAGTAACTCCGTTTCCCTGACATTCCTTATAGCAAGCCTACCTAGAAAGCAGGAGTGTTAAGCACAGCTACTCGAGCACATGAATACCATCTAAATGTGACAGCACAAACATAGCGATGATTGCAGGCCACTGCCAGCAGCCAAATTCTACCAGCCTTGCTTCCAACAGGGGTGTTAATTTGAGTCTCCTCTTCTATACAATTTTCAGTTTCCATTTAGAAATTAGTTTTACTCTCCTAAAGTAGTTTAAATTATGCAGAGGATCCAAAACGTACTAAAAGAGGCTTAAATTAAATAGATCCAGTATCTAATGTCACCAAGTTTCTCTAAGGCTCAGTACAGACATAAACTCTAAATGATCACTAAATACATGTCAAGCATTCAGCTTGACTAAAACATCCTTTAAAATTAATTACTCCCGGATGTCAGTTAAAACTTCTGAGCTCTACTTTATCACATATAAAGCATCAAGTGAAATCACAATTCTCTGTAGTTGTGTGCAACCCTTTAGCGTACAACAAGCAAATAATTATTTTCCTCCTGCTCCTCTGGCCTCCTGCAAACTATTACGTATTGGCCGTCCTACCAACCATTCTGCATCCACGGCACACTTCACTATCTGTGCGCTACTATGAACACGTCAACTGACAAAGTGCAAGGGCGCTACTCTGTTCAGATTGTTAGTGATCTCATCGTGGGCTTAATACGGGCCTAAACCTCTGCTTTTAAGAATCGTCACATCCTCAAATGTCAGAGCAAGAGAGAAAGCAGCAGACCAAAGAAAAGCAAGGAAAAAAAAAAAGAGGGAAGTGCAGCAGCATCTCTCTGTGGCCAAGGGTAAGTTTGTGAAGTCTCAAACACAGGCCAGTTCCCATAAAAGCGATCAGCAGACTTGGCTAAACCATTCAGCTGTACTTCAGACTCTTTAGGAATAACTGCGAAGGTCAGTGGGAAGGGGTTCTGAGCCCAATGGAAAAGTCAGTTGGACAAAAATAGATGAGCATGACAAGTCTCAAAACTGGAGTTGAGCAAAGTGTCAAGGAATGCAGGGAATGCAGATACAGAATCACAGCCATAGTCACTGGTGAACCCAATGTCCATAGTAGAAATGACTACCAGCCACACCTGCCTACGCAGTCTCTCCCTCAGAAGATGCCATTGCAATAGCAGCAGCAATTGAAACGGCGTATGAAAGCTCCTAGATGGAATTTGCCTACAGCCCTCTCTATAAGCCCAAACTAATTTCATCTGTCTTAATACACTGGGCAGTTCAGAAGGAAATCTGCGTCCCTTTTAACTGCTCTGTCACAAGAGCAATAGCTTCCAGGATGGGAGTGGGCCACACCACCTTGGAAAGCTTCACCTGTTCCAATACATTCCCCCTTCCCTGCCAGCTGAATTCAAATGTGTGCTAGTATTATATGGACAAGATTAAGTCCTTCAAAGTTTAAACTGCCTACAGTGAAAGGAATTGAGGAAGAATACATACCTATACTTGGCACCTTCATCTTGATCCATCTGTGTTTGCACCTGAGCAAACCAGGAGAAGAACTAGAAGAGAATTTATGGTGTGAACAGTACAGATACCACATGTAACCAATTAAAAAAAAATCAGATCTATGAAACAAAGATGAGCTTTTGTTAAAAACAAAGCTGTTTCTGAACTTGATTATTGATCAAGGAAAAACTGTAACTCCTTAATGTAGTCCCTTACAACTAAAAAATTCTACTAGACGATCTTTAAGGTTCCTTCCAACCCTAACCATTCTATGATTCTATTCTATTCCTCCACTACATTAAAATGGGAAAGACTGAATATTTAATCTATTTTTATTTGCACAAGAACAAGGCTGTCACATTAGAAAGGGAGGCAGGGGGCACAACATTCTGCTATATTATGAGCAACATCACACCTAACTGAAGGAGTGACTTACTCTCACATTAGGCTCCACTCGAAATGCAAAAAGTATCTGTCACTTAAGAGCTACGACTTCAATGATTCCTCCCCCACTGAGTTTCTTCATGCATCTTGAAAACAGCCCCAAAAAACTAACAAACCCACCAAAAGCCAGGCAAAAGACACAGAAACTCACAGAGTTCTCTGAAGAAGATTCCTGCAACTTGGAGGTTATTCAGCATCACTTACCTTCTGTGCTGTTTCAATTCTTTCATCCTCCATCCCCAGAATGGCAAATCCTTTCAAGAGGACATCCTCTGTGGATTCTGGAACTGCAGCCGTCAGTGTAACAGTTAGGGACTGGGATGTTAGGCTGCACAAATCTTCAATTGGAAGCTGCCCACAAAAAAACACAAAACTTTAGTTAGATAACTTAAAAAGAATTAGTATATTCAGCCCAACTACAATAACACAATCCAAAGCATCAACCTGAAAAAATTACAGGCATCTACTTTTTAAGAAACAAATGCAATGGACATTTTACGCATCCATCATAACACACCAATGACTACCACATCTGAATATTCAGAAACACCTAACATTTTTGCGTTTTAGTTAAAGTCAGAAAATATTATGACATTTTTTAAAAGTACATGTTCATGTAAGAACAGAAACTGAATGTACAGGTACCTGACATACTGATAAGCTATACATTAATTTCCAATTTAACTTGTTCTAGATCCAGAGAAATGCACTAAAAAAAGTTATCTGAGCACAAAAGAACTCAGAACACATGCAGAAGCAGAAATAAAAGCCACTATTGTCTACACTACATGGCAACACAACTGCAAAGGAATTGTCAGATTTCTTTGCCAGATATTCAGAGAAAATTCAAGGCTTAATACTGCCAGAATTTATTCAGGAAACAGTGTTTCATATTCTTTTACATGCTTTTTAATAAAGAAGTCATACTAAAAAGAAAGGCTTTTTCCGAAGACAAGGAGTAGCTCTGCTGAACAGGAATTATCGGCCACAATGATTTTTTTAAGCAAGAAAAATAGGGAAAAAAGTAACTTGAGAGAAATCGCATTTAAGTATGTCTGGAGACTAGTAACTAGCTTATATGGAATAAATTTATTCAATAAAACAAACATCTTATATACTCTTCATTAGTATAACATCTTTTTTAATTCACTTGACAAGCACAGTATGCTTTCTATTGCTGAGAACATCAGTAACATAAAAACAGAAAATACTACTTAAAAATAAATTGGTACCCCTCTAGAAACTTACTGAGTAAAATATTAATTGCCTGGTAATATTAGTCTGGCAAAGAAAAAACTGTTGGGATTTCAGACATCCAAGAAAACACAGATTGACCTTTTCTGTTCAACTTCCATGTATCTTTGCCCCGCACCCTCCAAAATAGGCAGGACCCTAACTGGGGAGCCAGGGTTCTCTCATGGCTACTACTGAGAAAAAGATGAGTCCACCAGAGCCTGCTTTTTCAGAAAAGGCGAGGAGCCCCTGTCCCAACCCACTTCAGCAGGATCTAAGACCAGCTGAAAACCTCAATGACTTGGTATTTCCATTGTCCTGACCAGCAAATAAAATACCTGCCTTGTTGCAGTGCTGGTTTAGATCCTTGAGAACACACTCCAACAGCAGAACATCCTTCTACAATCATTTTGGATGCCTGCCAGTATTTACTTTAGTACAGTTGTACAAAGCTTACACAAAAAAGAAACCAGGAAGCATGAGCTGGAACAGGTGCATTTCAGAAAGGAACTCTTTTGGTTAGTTTGATCTTTCAGACACTTGCCCAGAGGGAACTCTGTTGATTTCATAGCACTATATCTCGTGCTACAATCCTGTTCAAATGCAAAACCTCTCATGAAAAGTGCAGCTAAGAATGCAAACATTTTGTTCCCTTTCCCTTTGCAGACAAGGAAGCATCCACAAATAATCATCTTGTCAGAGTCTGATACTTTATAATCAGGTGGGAGGCCACGTCTTGCATGGTAATAACAAACCATTCAGCTTTTTACCACGAGTCTTAGCTTTACAGGGCTCGTTGAATCACCTACGAGGTGTACCAGGAAATAATACTGGCGCCAGCAGCTATGAATTGATCGGGACCAAATTCAGGGACCAAACACAGGTACCTCCTCGGCTAGAGCTCTCAATTTTAAGAAGACAAACTTTGCTGAGGGAAGCAGCCCGGACAGGCCAAGAAAGCCCCCTGGATGAAGGGGGAAAGCTGTCACCGCTGCCCACGAAGCCCCCGCAAGGCAGGGCGGGCGCAGCACGGCGACGTGAGGTGCCCCGGGACGGCCGAAGGAAGACCGAGCCCTCCCGGGGGCGGCGAAGCGGG
>WKFP01014320.1:1290481-1304360 GCA_011057875.1 Pterocles orientalis | reverse complement strand
GCGGTCCCGCACCTCCCTGCCCGCCGGCTCCGCGGGCGGCGGCTCCGCCATGCTGGCGGCGGGGTCAGCGGCGGCCAGGCCGGGCCGGGGAGCGGAACGGAACGGGCCGGAACGGAACGCTGGGGAGCGCGGCGGCGCTTCCGGGGGAGGCACAGCACGCTCCGTTCCGCGTCGCGTGGCAGCAGCGTCATTGGTGGAAAGGAGAAGTGCGTCAGCGGGGCGCCGAAGGGGGAGGGAGAGCGAGCGAACGGCTGTTGGGCAGGATGGCGCCCCCTGTCGGAGGGGAGGAGTGCATGTGGCTGCGGCATCACCAGGCTTGGCCACCGTGTGGCGCCGGCGCGCGCTCCGCCTCCCCAGGTGCCCCCGGGCACAGCGGCGCTCCTGCGCGGGGCGTCCGCGACTCTCCAGGGGACACCGAGGGGACAGGCAGGCTGGAGAGAAGCCGCGGCTGGCCGGTGACTCCTCCCCTCCCTGCACGGGAGCCTCCTTTCCCGAGGCGGGACGTCACCTCACCCCGGGCCACCCTGCCACCCCAGCCGGGCAGCAGCTCCCTGTCCCACACGCAACCGCATCAGAACAGGTGTGTTAATAACCAAGCCTGGCTTTTGCGGCACTGCTTTCGGTCCGGTTTAACCGAACGCGACAGGGAGAGCTCTCCTGAGACGGGACAGCGAGAGACAGGAGCACCCGAGGCCCTCAGACCCCCCCTTCGCCCTGGGGGCGCGGGCAGGGCCCAGCCCTGAGGCGGGGCAGGCCCTTCAGCTGTTCGCTTCGGTGCGAGAAGGTGAAGGGGCAGAGCCCTCCCAGGTTGATATCACCCCACTTCCTCATTCTTCTTTTTTCCTCCCGTGTGACCCATTAACTAGAGCTGCTTTTTCCACCATGCCTCAGAACCTGCTGCAGAACTCCTTTACTTTGGAAATACTCTTTGTTATCTTTGGTTTGCTGTTACATTTTGTAAAGGGAAATCTTTTATCATTACACATTAAACTAAATCCTAACTAAGCCTGTCTGAATTAAAGAGCTTGAAAACAGCTTGAAGCATTCACTGCAGCAGTCAGTGAGCTGCACTCCCATTCAGATTTGATGGGTGCTGTGGTTGGCAGTTATTTCAGTCCATCTGTCCAGCTCCCCCAGAGGCACTGGTGCAGTACACTCCCACTCTGTTACTCCAACCTGGCACATTCCTCTTCCCCTCGGAGCTGCATCTGTCAGACTTGTCCTACCACATGTGAACACTAGAAGTCCACTCTGGTTACAAGTGTAACAAACATTTTGCTGCAACACAAAATTAAGCTGATGGATCTGCTCCAGTCCAAGCTGTTTTCACAACAAAATGGGAAACACTTGCAGTTTAAGATATGCCAAAGAACAGTGAACACATGGTTACTGCATGTTATTCACCCACTAAGTTACAGGAACTGCAGCTTTTAACTACAGCAACTTTAGTCTGCCTTGGATAAATAACCAGTAACACCATCCCTTTCAATGCCAGCAACAGCTTTCCTTGGTTAAATCACGTTGAAGTATTTCAAAACCCACCCATCTCCCCCCTTTGAAAACTTAGAAACTGGAAGCAGTTCAGCGCCATTACATAATGATTTTAAAACTTTTAATAAGCTTAAAAATGTAAAACATACACTTAATTTACATAGCATAGAAAAATATTTACAAATATTTCTATTAAAGCATAGAAACAGCTGTAAGGAAAAACTCTACATACAAGCATACCCATATACATAGAAAAACATTACACCTTTGGAAAGAAAGTGCTTTGTGCATTTAAAAATCCATTTGTGAATTCAAAATTAGTAATTTTAAGTGATTATAGTAACTTTGAAATTGTAATGAAATTTCTTGAAGTGGAATGTATGATTAACAAAAAACATTTAAGAGATTACCACAATGCCACAAAAATCCAAATCTATGCATCCTGCTCTGCTACCCTTTGTGAACACAGAAGGACCACTGTATGAGCTGCATCTCACCCATTTCCTATCTTGGAATTCAACAGCAGCATTTGTAAGAACCTTGATATAACTGTTTAGTTAATGGCTCTGAAGTTTTGATAGACATTTAACCCAAGAAGTAATGCTTTAATGAAGTTGTGGTCAATTTCTACACAAAGTGTTTATTTGCACGTAACAGCAACTTGGGCCTGTTTGCTATGTGAAAGTGCTCAGCAGTTCCCAGTTTGGGTGTCCTTTTAAACAAGGAAAGCAGCCTTTATAGTAGATTGACCTTTGGAGGGGTTTGGGTCTTTTTACACAGGCACCTACATGACACAGCCTGAACCACGCAGTGCACAGCTTGCATCTTTCAGATGATACGTAACAGCCAGTAGCCATTACTAGTAATTCTTCCCAATAATGGAAGCAGCATGGAAACTTTCTCTGCAAGAGAAGCAGATGAGCATGGACTTGTTTGAGCTTCATTCCTACTCACAATTTACGTATGAATATGTTGAAGAATCACTTATGCTGAAAATCAAGAATGATACACTGGAAAAAACATTCCTCAAACTATGCTAAAACTTACAACTGCAGCAACCACACTTGCAAATGAAGCTGGATTATTCCCAGCAAATTATGCAGACATCTAAGGACCTAGAACACAGGAAAGCTCTAAAGCAAGAAGTAGATTTTGTATTACAGCAGGTATTTTGCTGAACTGAAAGCCTGCAGAGATGTGTTGTGACACTTTCAGTCAATTAGAAACCATAAATTACAGTCAAATTGCATACTGTTCTGAGAACAGGAAAAGCCCAGCTCCTTGATACCATCTACCTTCCTTTACAGAAAGATTGTTCTTTGCCCCTTATAAAAAAAGCATTCAAGTCTCAACAGCATTTAGATTTTCACATTCAAGAACCCTTAAACAGTTGACAGAAGGTATTCTTTCTGGTTCAGTTTGGAAAACAGCACACATCATCCACTGAATCATGTGAGCAAGCCATTGTTACAGGAGCCAGCTTGCCTTGGAATCACTTCCAGGTTGCTCTCATTCACAACAGTCTTGTAGTGATCTCTTCCCTTGGCCACAATCTCAGACAAGAAAAAAGCAAATACTCAAGACAACTTACAAGTTGCTCTAAACTCAAACAGTACATCAACAGAATTCAGTAGACAGTTCAGCATGTCAGAAGTCTATAATTTCTTCAACTGTTCATATGTCAGAAAAAACTGGACCAGATGATTAAGGAAAACTGTTTCCTGTTCACAGAGTACAAAATGGTCACTTCACTACTAAAAGGACAACTGCATCTATGTGAAGCTTTGTCCCAGTCTTTGTTCCCTCCTGTGCAATGCTGCTGGTTGGCCATTTTTGTTATGCAGTACTAGGCAGAACAATTACACTTGCTTTCAGGCTGGTGATACCAATTACTTTCCATCCCTATTCCTCAGGATCTTAAACACAGGACTGAGTAGGCAAGAGAATATTGCCAAAGCCATTAGTCTTTACTCGCTTAGCTTTGATGGGCTCAAGTAGGTTTGCTGACGGTAAAAACATTACTACCAACCCAATTCCCAGGGCTCTGGTCAGCTGGCTCTTTAGACAAAAAGAAAATTGTCAGATTAAGATAAACAAAAATATTTCATGGCTAACTGCCAACAGTTTCCCCAATTCTGGAAATAGCCCCCATTCCTAACTCATCTGGTCAATTTTATTTAAAACTAGGCTCCAAACTAAGGAAAAGGACAGGTATGAAATCAGAGGAACAGATCACATTCTAATATTCACCCTGTGAATCACAAGTTTAGTCTGACTGGCAGCAGTTGACTAAGAAAGTGGTTAACTACACAATTTTCCATTCATAAAGTAAATTTGTGCTGACATGACACTTTCCACACTGACCATTCCATGAAACTGTCTGTCAATACTTGTTGTCTGGCTAGTTTAAAAGTTTTGCACACCTTTGAAAAGGATACAATGATATTCCAAGGACCAAGTCTTAACCAGTTTGGCCAAAACCCTTTATATAGAGCAAAAAAGCCTTCATTCTTCCATGTCTGGAAAAAACAACACACAGCAAGAACATACTTATGTCATTCGTTATTAGTGAGAAATTTAGCCAACATCTCCGCTAACGATATTCTATACCAGACAAGGGGATGGCTTAATGCTGTAATCTTGATTTAAACATATTGTATGATGGGACAAGGAAACATTTCACTAGATAAAGCCAAGATTAGTAATGCCTGCAGCATTATTTGTCAGGTAAAGATGCAGTCTGTGTCATTCAGTACCTCACCCAGATTCATTCAAATTGCATTCCTGAACTTTTTTTTCCTCCCCAAAAACCTTGCAGAGCACTTCATGTAAGCCTGCAGCTCACATTAGGCACCCCCTTGACATTTTTCAGTTTGCTTTAAGGACTTCACAAAATTCCACTGGACAGCATGACTCGAACTGTTTTACAAACTGGACTGTTCAGCCAACTATTTGGACACCAATAGCTTCCTATCAACTCTTCTCTGTGTAAAAGACCATCATGTTCCCACTGCACACCCAATTTAGGGGTTTAAGAAACCAAGCCAAAATAATCAGACTGACATTGCCTTTGACTGTACTAGGCTTTCCATTATACAGTAACCAACAGAGAAAGCCATCTGCCCCAGATGTTGCTCTTTAAGAACTGACCTATGAAATTACCATTTCTTATCAATATACCAACATCATATAAAGTTAAGTAAGAGACAGTGCTGCTGAGAGACTTAGTCTCCTCATCCAAACACCAGAAGGGAGTGCCTGCAGTACATACTAACTTACTTTCTGCCTCTCTGTCAAGACAGTAGATGCTTTTCACACCAAGCACATTTTTGGCAATATAGTCCTTTTGAGCATTAGGGAAAAAATATATTTAAGTCACTTGGATTAGTTTCTAGGGAAACTGAGAACAATTTTGAGTTCTACACCAACATCATTGCTTGATCGCACCAGTTTCTACTTATGTTGATATATGAACTACTTACTTGTAACAAGCAATCCAAAGTACCCTTGTAGTTTAAGTGTCCCCCATGTTGCTGGCTTCTCTGATTCATCATGCGTGTCCTCACAACATCAATTGGGTTGGATGCAAGGGCTCCAGCTAACCCACAAGTAAAACTTGAGCTAATAAAAGAAAAGCTTAATGAAACTTGACCTACACATTAAGATGCACAAGAATTCCCCCCTCCCCAGAAAACATGCAGTAATAAAGAGTGTTTAATGCTTTCAGTTAAAAATTACATCAGGTAGTAAGCATGAAAAATTACTTTTCATTCACTATAAAGCATAATTTTCAAGATACAATATACAGCCCTTATATATAGATTCTGCATACTCAGACAGATGTTTGTGCCTCTGAGAGCAGCAAATACTTGATTGGAACTCTTCTCTAATCTCAGTTTGCAAAGCTGAATGATTCAGATCATTCACAAACCAAAATTACACATTCAAAAGAAAATTAAATCCAAATCCTAAATAAAATTAGCTTCCATGCTATATGCTACCATTTCAGATGCTATTGCATTAAAAAGTATAAACACATCTGAAGTATATTTACATCTAGACTGATAACAGAAAAAAAAAGATTCATCACCCATTACAAGCAATAATCAATGATGAGCTATGCAAGCAGTTAGTTATACAAGCTTACAGGAAGTGAGTATAAACTGTATCTCCCATAAATCCAGATGTAATTATGTGCTTCTTGGTAAGGTCATACACTGGCAGTTCCACTCCAACAACAATGGCAGCTCTCTGTGCTGTCAGTGATACTCCCTGGCAAAAGAAAGGATATTATTAACCTTTGTGTACCATCAGAAATGCCTAGCTTTCATAATGCAAAGCAACACACCACAAATGTGTTAAGAACATTGTGAAAGGAAATACAGCTAATCAGTATAAGTCTTAAATGTAAGTGCTCCAAAAGTGTAGATTCAAGTTAACAGATAAATCACTTTACCACACTAAACAGCAATTTCAGTTCCTTTATGCTACTTCATCTCTGCTTAACATATGAATTCTTACATCAACATATGAATTCTTACTCAAGTAAAGATGTCAACAGCCAGGCGAGGTCAACACCCAGCTCCCCTTGCTGCTAACTGAAAAACTGACAAAAGTAAGGAAGATTAACAGAAAAATGGAGATCAAAAAACTTCGCAGAGAAAAGCACACTAAGAGAAAAACATTTCTATTTTCCAACAGTTTCAGAACAATTGTCTATTCTTGGTTTTCAGTTGTTACAGTTACTGACTGTAACTGGCATAAGACAACCTAAAAGACTGAGAACAAGAATTCCTGAGCTAGAGAGGATGTTTATTACTACTTTTACTTCCAAATGTTCTTTAGTATATGTTTTAAAAAGCAGAGCTTACAGATTGAGGTGTCTTGCAAGGGGTTGCTGACCTAGTCCTTGAGCCAGTCACCCTAATTTAAGCCTCCATTTGTCTCCTCTTTTTTTATGAAGTGGCTAATCCACAAAGTAACCCTTTGTCAGGATGCACCAAGACATCAGTAGAAGTAGTCACAACAAGCTACAAACATATTAGCCACTGACTTCTCTATATTTTGGCTGAGAATACTGTAGAAGAACGTGATATTCAGTTGAGCAAGAAAGTGTAGAATATAGTTAAAAACACTTGCCTTCCATAATCCTTTAGTGCCTTCCTTTTGGTAGATCTGTATGAAGTTGCCCATCATCCCTCCTTGAATCACACTACCTTGGGCTTGCATTCTGATCTGAGATTAATTTAAAGACAAAATTAGAAAATAAATACTTTTCAAATACATAACCAATAAGATGTTTGTAAATTAATAGTTTAATACCATTTTACTATCTTTTAAGTAGCAGTCTATTTCTCTGAGTACAAATTAATAGCCGACATTATCATAACCATGATGCAATCTTTTGAAGTGCCTTAACTATCCAAATGCAGCTGCTAATTTTGAACAAATACATGGTGTAGTTCTTAACTGCACTGCCATGTCTATTTCTGTGCTTGTATACTACACAGATGGGTTCTGCAGGATGTCCTTTACTCACAGGAACACATTAAAATGAAAGGTTAAAAAGATTAAAGTTTCAGCTAGTGAGAACCATGGTCTTAGATCCTGTGGATTTCTAAGAATGTCCTTGGGAAATGCCACGGCAACTACTAAATACAAGTGTGGTGACAAGCAAGTTAGTACATGGGCATAACTCTGGGAAATAACTAATTGAAGCCAGACTTGAAATAGAAGCTTATGTTTGAAATGCCTCTAAATAACCACACTAGCCTTGTGAAGGATTACATTTTTTAGTAGGTTTAGGAGAAGAGTTTTCTTGATTTTTTTTCGTTAGAGGCAGCCATGTAAGTCACATGCTACAGTTTTTTTTTTTAAGTTAAATACCATCAATCCTATTCAGTAACTGGAAAAGAGGTCATTTACTATCATTAAGCTAACAGATTCTTAAAGAGGTGATGGTTTCACCAATTTACTTTAAAGGACTGATGCTGGAACAGTATTTCCATGGGACACTGGATTGCAAAGCCTCTCTCCAAGATTAAAGAATCATACAGTACAAGTAGCACTCACTGAAACTCTTGCCTCTGAATTGATCTTCACCTATTTTGACCTCCAGAAACATCCTAGTACAACAGTGTTACCAAGAAGCATAGATGAAATACACAGAGTGGCTTGCACACACACACTATAGCATGAAAGTTAGTCATCTTAAATTCTTCTCTCTCTACCCCCTGAAAAAGTTATATGGATCCAGCTACCTCCCCCACCATCAGTTTCTTGGTGCATAATTCCAAATAATTAGCATAGACCAGAAGGAGATTCCAATAATTCATGCTGTTACCAATTTTTTTTCTTTTAAAGTTAAGAGATGAGAATGAACAGGGTTACAAAACAACAAATCCTATATTCATCAGGACATTCTGCATTTCTTCAAGGAGAGGAAAAAAACTAAGGACAAACTCTACATAACACATAATTACCTTTAAGACATCTGTAGGGTTGGCAATAGACGATGAGATTACTCCCGAAAGAATGCCACATAGAACATTTATCATCAGGGTTTCATCTATTCCATAAACAAAGAAAGCAAGTTTAGCTGCAGATTTACAAAGCTTAAGATGCATCAGGGCAGGATGATGCCACTCCCCTCTTAAACCAGAGAGTGCCAATTTGCCAATTAATAGAAGCCTTAAAAACTGCTCTGACAAGTTTTCCTTGCTGACTCACTTCATTGTAATTGGTACAAGGAATGTCTTCAGTAGACTTGCTTAAACCACTACAGTAAGATACCAAATGGAAACAACCAGCTTTAAGCAAAACAGTCCTCAACTAAATTGAAAAAACCCACTCACCTTCTGGATGCTCAACAAACATTCTTTTTAAACTCTGGTAAGTGCCTATTTTTATGGTTCCATATGAAGCTTGCCGTAGCATTGCAGGTGCAATCCTGTAAAAATAGGCAGTGATAATATTTATGCTCAAAAACACAAGAGACTGATTAGCAATCCTGTAAAAATAGGCAGTGATAATATTTATGCTCAAAAACACAAGAGACTGATTAGCAAATACTTTTTAGAGCAAGAGAGACTGAACACAAGATGTCTAAACAGAGAAAGGTCTGTTCCTTTAAATCTAAAGACAAAATAAAGTTTGGGGTTTTGTTTTGTTTCTTAACTAAAGCCTGCAAGAACATGAATGAACTGTGGAAAGAATACTATTAGAGCATGCCTTAACTTGTGATCTATAAAATAGGTGGCAAGCATGTCCGAAATGTAACCTGCACATCACATCTTTCTCCTACCATCTTGCATCTTTTAAAATAAAGTATGTCCATTTATAAACAAAGGTTACTTCAAATTTTCTTCTTTCTCCCATAGCAGTATTGTAGAGAACTTCATGCTTAGCTCCTTTTTTTTTCCAAGAAGGTTTTGTTGTTTGACTGTTTGGGGTTTTGTTTTTTTTCCCCCCAAACATGAAATGCTATTGCAGAATGCAAAGATTGAAGCAATCTCAGCTTGGGCTTTCAGCTTCCAGATTGAGGCTAACCAAATGCCTTGTAAATCTGAAACCTAAGAATTCATACACTATAGGCCTATACTTATCAATAGACTGTTCAGAAAACATTACTGCAAGTCAGTTAATTTTACCCAGAGTATAAGGCTTTCAATCCTTCTTCTCTGCATATTCTGACTAGGGCATGCACCATTCCACGGTAGCGGATCTCTTTATATTTGGCATCATTAACTTGACCTTGAACCTGGAGACGTGTTTTGGTCAGATCAATGGGGAAAGTACCTTAGAGAAAAAAAAATCAAGAGAAAAACAATCAAGTACTTACCTAACCACAGACAACAAAGAACATGATATAAGAAACAGCAACCTTTATTATATACCAAAAATATATTAAAATACCCTCACAGGAAAGAAAAATACTTTCTTTTAAAGAAGTGGGACACCCTCTGGTCTAGTGGAAGGTGTCCCTGCCCATGGCAGGGGGGTTGGAACTTGATGATCTTTAAGGTCCTTTCCAACCCAAACCATTCTATGATTCTATCACCTTCTGAAAGCTTGTTAGCAGCCCTACCTACTTCCTGTGTTTACCTTTTGCATTCACTATGTTTTCAGGCAACATGGTATTGCCTGGCTGTGAACAGCCACACTGAATAGGACTCTGCAATCACAACTATGTACAGAGTTTGCATGTGTATTGTACCAACATCTTTGAAGAGCATTCCACTGAAGGCAAATAAATAAATTCCACAGGTCAAGCTATACAGATTCTAGCCTAGAATCTAAAAAAGCAACAGCAGCAGTACCCACTTCTGTTATTGTTTTCCTGTAGCCTACTGCTATGTCAAGTTCATACTCTCCATGCTCCCTTTATGAAGGTGTTTAGAAAGCATACTCCTCCAGAGCTTATCTTTAGGAAAGGGACTACCTCAACATTCAATACTCACCTAAACACTACCAGAAGTCAGAATTAACTACATCTATTCTAACAAGGTTTACCAGACAAGCAAGGCTTTTATGAATTGCTTGTCTTCCTCACAAAGCTTTTGACATTATCAGCAACATTCAGCCAAGTCACATAAGAGTTTTCAAACTCAAGTTTGAACAAGACTTCTAAGAGAACGTAGAAAAGGAAAACAAAGTAGTAGTTTTAAAGTGTAATTTTATAGTATATCTACTTTATCAGAGAGGCTTCACATGCAAGCCTACCACATCAGACTATGTTCTGCTACTACGAAAATACAGGTTTCCTTTATTTTCATGTACATGCATTTCAGGTAAGACTTTAAAAAGATGTTGGTATTTTAGGTTTGTCTTTAGGCACTGAAACATCAGATGTGGTGCCTCACTATACCAATTATACTTTGTTGCACACTAACTGAATTCAAGTGTTCAAATCTAATCAGCCACTCACATTCAAAAAGAGCGGAATTTGAACTGCAACACAGCTACTCAGAAAAGCGAAGAGAAAAATTTTACAAATTAAGAGCTTAACTTGTTTACTCTAGCAAAACAAAAGCTGTGTATACTTATGACCACTGTCTAAGAACAGATCAAACACTAAATAATAGAAACCAAAGGCAAAGTCTGTATAAAAACAAGACTCGAAAGGGATGAGAGTTTACAAACAGAAGTGTTCTGACATTGTTACAGAGTTCAGAGACACTCTTCAGTCAAAGAAAAAAACCCCTATGCTGCAGAACATCATATACTACTGTGTCACTGATAGCATGGAACCAAGCTTGTTTTACAAGGGACTAACCGAGTAAAGGAAATAATGTAAACAGTTAAAAGAAAAGCTTACCACATTCTGCAGTGATTGATGCTAAACCTCCATAGATAAAGGGCTTCCAGTTCAGTGCTGACATTATTGTTCTTTCTGGGAAATAAAACAATTTAATGCTTCTGTAAGTACATCTGTTATACAAATATATATGCCAATATTTAATAAAAATTTGTGCTTTGCCCATTTAAGATGGACCTTCCAAACATGCTAAGGGTAAAAACTTTTAGTACCTTTGACAATCAGAAGGAAGTCAGCAATACTGCACAAAGGCATCTGGGTTCAAATCAATGTCTCTGCTATGTAATTAGGCCACCACTGTCTTCACCATTAAAGTTTCAAGTAGTTTTTCTCCCAGGCATGACCTTAAGGAATACTGCAGCAAATAACCTCCAAGGATTCTTACCAACCTGAATTAATTTCACTACAGTCTGCAATCAATGGAAAGCTGAGACAGTCATTACTAAGCTTCTGTCCCTTCTTTTCCCCTGGTATCAGCATCAACATGAGCTAGTATACTTGGACAAAAATAGGGGCACATACAACATTTTGCTTCCATTAAGGCCTATTTCTGCTAACAGTGTTCAGAATATTCATTCCTGTGAACATTACATGAACGTAGTATAATCAGGTGCATGAGGCCTTTAACAATACAAAATGCTGCTCTAATTTAGAAGTCAATTAAGTGAATTTAAACAAAGTGACCACAAATCATAATTAACTATGGCATATGCTTTGCAAGATGCTCAAATAACCCAATTATCTTAGAAAAGAGAAAAGCACTGCAAAACTAGACTAGTCCAGCTGTACACGATTGCCCTTCTCAAAGCCAAGTAGGTCTCTCCACAGATTATTTCTCCCTTCCTTGTAATATACTTTCAATTTTCTATAACATCCTCCTAAACATTGGATTCTACAGTTATCTTTTGCCAATTAAATGTGTGGAATAATAGTACTTGAAGTGATCTCCCTTGGTACTTGCATTCTCTGTTACTTTGTTTATTCACTTGTACTACACAGCTGGAAAATATTGCAAATACACCAGTTACTTAGCAATGCCTTTTGTAAAGATGAACCTTCTTTGGTCACATCCTCTATAAGTGCCAATAATCCAGTGTCCAAATGAAGTTAACAGAAGCTGCAGACACTGAGCATGCCCAGATAGTTACTGCAGCCCTAGCTTTCCTTTTATCGTCTTTACTTCATTAAGAGTTACCTAGGTCTTCAGTCTTCTGACAATATAATAAAAACCCACTGGAGCTCAAAGCACACAATTTCAAATAATCAGCAACCAAGTGCACAGAAATCCATCTTACTCTTTAGACATCTACAAAGAACACCACTGAATAAAAAAAAAAAGAAGAAAAGGCAAGTAAGGACACACACTATATTGCCAAAAAAAAATGCTGTGCAGAGGTCAGGAGTCCCAGGCACAGACTATGCCAGCTTTTTCTATAAGCAAACAGCAAAGCCACATGGTATGGCACTGTGCTGGAGGGAGGCCACTTCCAGCACTAAGTTCCTTATATTCCTGTCCTGATATGAATAATGGCAGATCATTTAACTAATGGAGACAAAGCCAAGCACAGTTTCCCCCCTATTGGCCACACACATGACTTTTGCTTTTGAGAAACTTGTTAAAATTGAAAATAGCTAACTTTTTCCCCTCAACACATTAAAGCAAGTTTTCATTTATCACAAATACCATAACAATGAAAAAACTAAAATACATGTGTACTTTTGTTTGCTTGGTATTTCACTGCCTAGGCAATGAAGACTACTCAGTTCTGTGTAATACTGGGGCACCGACACAATGTACAAGTATGCAAGCCCAGCTAAATACAGTTTTCCATTTGTACACAGATTTACTAATATTAGATGAAGTTTGGATATATGTATAGCATACCCTAGTACAGAAATTTTACAGCACACTGTTCTTTTGGCATACCACAAGGTGAAGGCTTTATATAGTACTGTAAAGGTTTGTACCTCTGAAAGGCTCACTAGTCTCCTCTCCTGCCATTTAAGCCAAACTAACCCTCTGAGTCTTTCCATTTATTTCTACCTTGCATCCATCCTTCTAGCTTTCTATACTTATATGAGGAAATTAAAGAAGAGTGGTAGAGAAGAAAGGCAGAGGTTATCTTAAAGAAAAAAAAAAAATAACCCACCACCACACCGGCAAGCAACTTTGCCCTTTCATCTAGAATTCTTGCTTTGATTCTCACTCATAACTTCTTCAGTTTCACCAATAAGAAAGACAGTAAGCATGTCTTTAGAAGAATTTCTCATCAGATGAGTGAGAGGCAAACTACTTAAAAACCGAGTCTGTCCCCCATTATACAATAAATGGAGGTCTTCAGTGTTACTGGAGAAAAACCATCACACATTGTTCCCTGAACATCACTAAGATGACAGAAATGATACTACCCCTAAAAGACACTGCGTTAGATTAATAGATTCTTCCATGTACTCATTGCAAAAGTCAGAAGCAAGCTCGATTACTTTTAATTATCAGCGTGACTGAAATAAAATCAAAAGTTCAGGTTCCATAAAAGAACGCATCATTTAAAACAAATACGTAGATACTTCCGCCACCTCCCTGGGCTGGTGAGGAATGACGTCTCTTCCACATCCCCCCCCCATCCGAGGAACCAACAGCCGCTACTTACCACCCAGGACCTCCCCGACCACCGCCTCCTCCCGTGCCAGCCGCCTCCAGCACACTCGTTCCGCGGCGGTTATAAAGCCCTGCCCCGCTCCCCGCAGCCGGGGCGGTCGTTGGGAAGCGCCAGGCCCCGCCTCGTCTCCTCAGGCGAGCCGGCGGGCGCTCGTGTGTGTGTGTGTGGAAGGGGGGGATTTAAAGGGTCCGCAGGAAGGTTTGGTTTGTGGGGGGTGCCGAGCCGGTATGTAATAAACCGGGATAAAAATTAGCCACCCTGTCCTTCCAGTCAGGATTCTCCCTTCGCTGCTGACCTTGAGAGATTTATGGCTGGCAGGCCAGGGTGGTATTTTCCAGTAGCAATCCTGCCCCGGGAGGCTGGAACAGGTATGTCAGGTATTTCAGTGCTCCTCGGTTAATGAACAGGTCGC
>WKFP01014320.1:1267592-1290461 GCA_011057875.1 Pterocles orientalis | reverse complement strand
CTCCTCCCGTGCCAGCCGCCTCCAGCGCGCTCGTTCCGCGGCGGTTATAAAGCCCTGCCCCGCTCCCCGCAGCCGGGGCGGTCGTTGGGAAGCGCCAGGCCCCGCCTCGTCTCCTCAGGCGAGCCCGCCCTTTCTGCTCCCCAGCCAACCGTTGGCTGGGGAGCAGAAAGGGCGGGCTCGCCTGAGGAGACGAGCCGGCGGGCGCTCGTGTGTGTGTGTGTGTGTGGAAGGGGGGGATTTAAAGGGTCCGCAGGGAGGTTTGGTTTGTGGGGGGTGCCGAGCCGGCATGTAATAAACCGGGATAAAAATTAGCCACCCTGTCCTTCCAGTCAGGATTCTCCCTTTGCTGCTGACCTTGAGAGATTTATGGCTGGCAGGCCAGGGTGGTATTTTCCAGTAGCAATCCTGCCCCGGGAGGCTGGAACAGGTATGTCAGGTATTTCAGTGCTCCTCGGTTAATGAACAGGTCGCTGGCCCCTCAGGGTTTCTCCTCATCATTAACTACAGCGATGCTGGCTTTGTCCCTCGGGTTACAGTTGCGTGGCTGCCTGTGCTGCCCAGTGACACGACAGCAGTATCCGAGCTCAGCTTCCTTAAATCGGTACAGGAACCTTGAGATGTCTGCTCTGTGGAGGAACAGAAAGGGACAGGGTGGGTTTAAAAAGCTACTTTGCTCTTTAAAATACCCCGTTGAATATTTTTGACAAAATAGTTCCACGGGTGATTTATTATTATTATTATTATGCAGCTTTGTACAATTCTAGCTATGTTTCTTTGCATTACCGGTGCTGAAATTATGCACTCAGTATGTAAGCTTTACATTGCTTTGTAAATGTATATCCAGTGCTCTTCCAGAAGGATCACAGTGTGCTGTACAGGACGTGACCCCCGGAACACTGCCTGGCCAGAGGAGGAATGCAGGGGCTACCCAGAAGGGTAGGTCTCAGCTGTTGTACAAGTGGCAGTGACCAGTTCACAAAGACTGGACCAGAACTAGTCCATTCCCTTGGTTCAGAGCCCAGGACTCCCTGTGAAATAGCTGAAATTAGCTCCTTCTCTGACCCTAAAAGCAGCCTGTTCAGGCAACTCGGCACTTTCCCTTTCTGACTGAAGAGCTGCCAGAGGTCCTTGTAGGATCTACCCCTGTGGTGCAGCCCTGCTGCTGCTGTCACTCCTCTGCCTTGCAAGTGGATGGCATGCCTTACCCCGGAAAGGTCAAAACATCCTGCGGTGTGGCCCCTCTCGCTAATCTCAGGGTAAGGCTGGCAGCTGAGAAGCTGTATTTAAGCTTACTGGCTGGTGGAGGAAAGCAATATAATGCCTGTTCAATTCTCATTAAGAAGCTGTCTGTGGCCTTACATGAATCTGTTAATAAAAGATAAGGAATTCAAAATCGGGTTCCTAGCATGCTGTAAGTGCTTCATACAGTGAAAACAGTTTTCTACAACCATCCAAGTCCATCACAGACCTCCCAGAAATTTTACATTTCAGTTGTTACAGTATGGGCAGCCCACTGAGCTCATGTTCCTATCTCAGTGTTGCAAAGTTGTCTTTGCAGATGGGCCAGTCAGAAGGTAGGTACAAACTCACGCCTCAGAACTGACACTCATGTTCAGATTCCCTCCTGAAACTCCTAGTAACTGTCTAGTGCTTTCCAGGTTTTACATCTACAGCTGGGAGGGGAGGGAAGACATCTTATTTGAGGTAAACTTTGAACAGCTCCTTTCTTTCTTTTTGCACAGAGATCTTTTGGACTGATTCTAATGCTGGATGATTTTTGCAGAACAGAAACTTCCGTTTTCTAGCTTCCCAAATTTCTCTCTCCTTTTAAAAAGGACTTTAATTCTGGTTTGACCTTGAGTTGTTTCTGGAGTTTGGCCAGCTCCTTTCCCAGGCAGCTGCTTTTTATTATCTCTGATGCAAACCAGTACCTGCTCACACACTACAGCTTGCACGTGACCACATTTCTTAAGTACCTGTTAGTACTCAACCCTGTATTTCTGCACGAAGAGGAATTCAGGCTATCTTTTGTTACTTCTAGCGACATTTGTATGGGTCCTCTGAATAACCTCTTTTCTTGTAATTTCAGCCTGATTCATACTACGAGATACATAACGCTTTTATCAACAGCCAATAGACAGTTTTTGGCAAGCTGCCTCGAGCCTGACATCAGCGACGTATCAGCAGTTGACTTTGGTGCTCAGCATCTTTTCACGTGTCTCTCAATGATCCATGTGCTACTGGTCACACAGTCTTACAACAGATTTGTCCAAAAGCCAGTTCTTTCCTGTGGGGCTGTGTAGGGCCAAGGTTTAATTAGGTAGTTCCCAGACCCCTAACTTTACTGCTCCTGAGTTTCCTCGCACATTTTTTGTGTTTCTTTTTTAAGCAAAAAGGGCCACCCTCAAACAATTCTACCATAAAGCTCTGCTTTTTGTGCATTCTTGTTTCACTGTTTCCATTGCTACTTGCAATGGAAAATTGTTTCTCTTCTGGTCTCCGCAGTGGCGAAGACAGTTTTGCCTAGTGCTCTGCTGCTTAAATGAATGGTTAGTGAAGTGACTCAGACGGTTATGGGCATTATTCAAGCCGCCTTGTTGTTTTGTCACTAGTTGTAACCACTGGAGAGTTTCCTTTGTCCTTTGGAAACTTTCATAATTATTAGTCACATAAGTAATTTGCTTTGTTCATGTCCCATTGGCTGCATGATGAAAGCAAGTCTGGCACATGGGAGTCAACCGCTCCCTGCCCTGGAACAGCCTTCTCATCGTAGGTGTTTGCACTTTCTGTCTGAGGAAGAGTTCATTTGACCCTCAGTCATACATTAGGTTACTTTGTTGGAAGAAGACTCCACTGAACATGCTATTGGCATGTGTAAAAATATAAGATATTAAATAGTTTTTCCATTGTGTTTGCTGGGGCAAAGCCTCAGCTGGAGCACCACGTCCATCTACATGTGATGCATTTCAGGAGGGCTGTAGAGAAGAGCTAAGAGAATAAATCTAGGGATACGAAACACAATCTGCATGGAAAGATTGAAAGAAGTAGACCTGTTTATTTTTAAAAGTGTCCTGGGTTAAGCTGAGACAGTTAACAGGATAACATAATCTTCAAGACTGAAAGGAGGCCATACAGAGGAAGGGAATTATCTGTGCTCCGCCACTTGTATTAGACATTAGAACAGACTTTGTAGTGATACGGGCAGTGCTAGATGAGACTGACTGGGGAGCTTACAGTCTCTTTGTCAGCACAAGCTTTTAAAAACTGTTAAGCAGCTGTTTCTCAGGACTAGTTTCAGTCTGGATGGTCCAGCCCAAGCATCAGGATGGTCTCTCAAGGATCTTTCCAGCTCTTTTTTCTCTAATTATTCAATGATATTTTCCTGATCCAGCTTCTAGCATATATCATGCAGGCATACAATGACAACATCTAACAGTTTCTAACTTAATAACAGACTCTCCTGTGCAGAATTGAAGGAGAAAGGAAGTGAAAGCAGGAATAACAGTCAATGTTATTTTGTAGCCTTTTTGTTAATAAATATTTTTTGATAATCTGATTTGGGCTCTGGCATTGGCAAGAGCCAAAGGTCTTTATCATATCCTAGTTTTGTGGTTATAAAAGGACCATGTTATTTGTTTTTAGTGTGTAAAAGGTGAAGGAACAGAGGACAGTTCCAAGCTCTAAAGGTGAAGGAAATGAGGATAGTTCCGGGTTTGAGCGGGCGAGAGAGTCATGCAGCATGAGTTCCCAGCAAGGCAATTCCAGTAAATGTAAACCTGTAATCTGGACAAAATTTTCAGGAAGTGTTGCAATGTTCCAGCAGGTCCTGGGAAAGTGATTTATCTTAATTTCTGAGACCCCTGACAGAGATAATTCCTACATATGTCATGATGTTGGATTTGATGTTATTTGAATGAACAAATGAAGAGCTGCTAAAGATTCTCAGTAAGGAATCACTACAGAAGACTTTTCACTACTGTAAAATACCACCTCAACAGGCAATCTGAGAGGTAGGCTGTTGTCCACTGACCCCTTGCCAAATAAAGATCAGTCACAATTGCTTCATGGAGGCTTTTGTCCAACGTGGCACTGCAGCTAAACAAGGAGCTGTAAGAAATTATGCCAATTTGAATGCTAGTTGACGCAACACAAAGAAAAGCAAACATGTTGTTACTCCCTACTGAAAACCAGGCAGCACACGGTGTAAGACATGGCCTAACCTTTTCCACAAGAGGAGATGATTCAGTGTTGAATGATGGACAGAGAGGTTGGTGTGACCCCAAAGAACATGGTACATACAGTACGTTTTCTACCACTTTAAGTACACCCCTTATTTGGCAGTACTCAATATCCAGGGATAGTAGGAAGCATGGGGCAAATACATAGTTGCACTTGACTATTCTGTGAAAGCAGAGTTGCAGTTGAAGTAGTTCTACAGTAACAGCAATGTGATTCATACAAGGCAACGGACAGTGAGATGTGGCAGCAGGTGATCCCAAGCTGCATCCTTCACTGTACAGGATTTAGGTTGATCAAAACACTGAAATGCCTATGTAGGAAAATTTCAGACTTTCAGTGCTGTTACTTTTAAAATTTGCCTCACTATTCTCTTTCCTGATTCCCAAGTTTTGATATTTTTCCCATACTGTATGTAGAATACTTTGCATTAAACCATTACCCAAACAATCCAGCTTTTATTCTGTTTAATAGAGTTTGGCTTTGGGCAACTCAGCTTTTCCTATCAGTGTCTGAATACCATTTCCTTATTTTTAAATTTAAAAATGTACTTTACAAAATCTTGTAAAATTAAGCATTTAAGTAACATCACAATTTTTTTTTTAATTAAAAGATTTCGAAAAGACAGGGATGCTTTCTGAAGAAGTACTTTTTTGCTTCACAGGCCTGCTGATTCACAGCATGACAACACCAGGGTCCCAGAACTACCACTCTGTTTGGCCAAGATGAGCTGATTGCTGTCAGCCTTGAGTAAGACAGGTTATTCTGCACAGCAGGGGAAAACAGCTGTAGGATTTTGTCCTTATGGTAGTCATGTGTCATGAAAAACACATCTTGGACAAGTCACTCAGGATCTTTAGTCTGCAGTGGGATTCCTTGCCAATGCTGCAGAGCAGCAGCTGCAGGTAGGAACTCACATTTCCACTCACTTCCAGTAACAAAGCCTGACAGAGCGGGAAACTGGTGGTCTTCCAGGGGCTGCACAGGCACAGACTGTGGTGATAAACACTTTGGGCTTCTGGGGAAATGTGACAGCTGATGTGTTCAAATACTTCCCTCCATTTTCCACAGCTGTCCTTCCCTACACAGGGTTCAGTGGATGCCGCGTTTTGGACTCACTCATCCCTTAGGTGGCAGCAGCAGTGAGGGCAGCAATGTGCTTCACAGCTGCAACAAGGGTATTCTGCAACATGGCAGCACTGCTGTAGCAGCTCATTGCTGACAAGGAGGATGCTTCCTTACCTTCCCCTTCTGATTCCCAGACACAGTTCTGGCCCTTTGCTCCTGTCAGTGGTAGCTCTCGTCTCACTAGTAAGCAGGTTCAACTCACTGAGTTTACAGAATACACCCATCAAAACCTAGAGCAGAGACTGCAAACAAAGCAGAGACACCTCGCAGCCTGCAGGCTGCCAGCTGGACCACGTGTAAAACCTCATCTAAGGACCTCAGATGGACTCCTACAGTACAGCTAAAAATGCAGAATCAAATTAATGCAGGAGATGGGTTGACCTTGTTTCAGCTCTAAGGCCATGGGGAATCCAGTCCTGTAGAATCAAAGAATCAGCCTACAACTTTAATTGAGTGCCACAGATGAACAAGAGAAGATAGTGCAAAAGGAGGCTGAGACAAGACACGAGGAGAACAGACATATAAATTGTGCAGAAGTTTTTACTGCTGCTAGACTGTCTGAAATGACAAAAGTGTTTGATAAGTGAAAAAAGTAAGTGATCTTTTGAAAACAGATAGTCTGCCAGTTCTCTAATAGTTGACGAGAGGATTAAGGTATTTAGGTATCTTGTTCCAGAGGAAAGTGCTACTGGTGAAAGCTACTTCTGACACCTTCAGTAGTCTGAGAGCCAAAATGTTCCAAGAAAAGTGGCTGGAGGTTGAGTTGAATTTCCTGGAGGAGGTCTTGAGGGTCCTTGGAAGGCCACAGCACTGTGCAGTCACACTTCAGGAGACCCAGCACAGCCATCCTTCAGGCTGCTTGGAGAGCAAGACTTAGCAATAGATTACATACTTCTGCTTGGATGGAGTTAAACTTTAGGGGATTTTAATATCTGTAAATTTTATGGGAAACTAGCCCAGCTTCTGTAGTTTGACACATCCTGGATTTTATATGGTTCCAAAAGACGTACATCCACTGTTTTTATTATTTTTATATCTTAAACTACAGTCCTTACATGAAAGGCTTCTATAATGGCTGTAATTGGATGTGTATTAAAATGTGGTAACTATAGGGGCTACACAACTTTTTTTTCAAACATTTCTCAGTACTATGCAGATGAAAGCACTTTTTCTGATGTTGATTGTCACTGCAGACTCCATTATAACACTGAATTTTGGAGATTATAAACAGGATGCTCTGTGTTTCTAAAACCTTGGAGTACAGAAGCAGTTCCAGAAGCAGGGGAACACCAGAAGATGGCTTTTGATCAATAAGGGTGTAGCATCTGAAAAGAATTGGAGAGGTACAAAGAGGGAGCAATGAAGTATATAATATAGACGATTTTACTCTCTCCACACTATCTGGCACATCGTAGAGGCATTTAAATGGTGTGTTTAAAGACTAGGTGGGGGAAAATTACAGTGGTGTGCAGACTCCTGCAGCTCACTCATGTTTATCTGAACAGAACTCATTCAATTAGCCCAGCAAGTCTCTGATCAGCAAAAAAATCTTAGTTTAATCACTGCCTGCATCACCACAGCAGAAGGATATAGCTCCCAAACTGAGCTGCCTTTTCTTCTGACCATGTTAACCCATAGCTATGTGTCAGTCTTTTTGATTTAAATGTTAACACACCTAAATTTAAGGGTATCAAGTATCAGATTAGTTGTGTCTGAAAAGCCCTCTAAGCTTAGCCAGACACCTGCTGCTGGATACCTGCCCAGAAATGGTTCTAAGAGTTTACTTAAGCCCATGTAACCTCTGCAGCAGCTCTGTATTGTGCTGTGATCCCTTACTAATGGTGACACAAGACAGGGCTGCTGCAGCAGTGAGACCTTCATGTTGCAGGAAGACAGCATTAGGAACTCAATACTTGGCATGCTGTCACAAGTACAGCACTTCTTCTGTAGCAGGAGAAATCAGAATTGGGACTCTTACCATCAAAGCTGTTCTGCCTGTGCCACAGATTTTTTATCTTGCTGCTTTGCATTAGAAACAATGAGAGTATTTCTGTATTTTCATAAATAACATTCTTGGTCAAAATCAGTTTACCCAGGAAGCTCAGCTGAACAGCTTTTTTTTTTTTTTTTTTCTACTTAATTCTTCTAAATCTACTGCAAAATACATCAGTTCTCCAGAAAACAATTGTTCAGACAGGCCACAACATTTTTCCTCACATCCAGTGCTCGCTCTCTCAATAGTTTCAGCAACCCTGGAGCGCATTTGCTAGGTTTGGAGGTATTTGCTGTTTGCTGACTAATTGCAATGGCATCGGGCCCTAGAGCTTCACTTCCTTCTCCTTTACTGTTTCTGTTTTATTTACTTCAAATGCACTGAAACAATTGGCAATGTAAATGTTAACAAATGATAGGCTCGTTAAATGGACTTAGGTTTGCCTCCAAGTTTTAGCTGATCTTTCGGTCTTCTGAGGAATGTACTTTGAAAATGCTTGGAAAACCAGAGCTTTGATTTCAGAGGGCAGTGGTGGGAGGCCAGTTACTATTTTGTTAAGTTCTCAGGGCATAAGTTTTAGAGGCAAAAATGGGGAAAAAAAGGTCAAATTAAAATCAAGAGAAAAAATATGTCTCCCAGATTTTTATCAGAATGATAACAACTGCTCTTCCTAAACCAAGGGTCTATCCTCATATCTTCAAGTATTAGGCTAGATATGATAATGTTGAATTACTTCACATGCACTAGCACTTAAGGTGCTGCCGCAAAAGATGCAGCTGAATTTAGAGAGCAGATGGTCTTCTCTAGTGTAAGTTAAACGTAAAGACCTGCCGTGACACTGACATTAAGTATCGCACGGTAAATACAGAGATGTACATTCAAATGTTGCTCTGAGCTCATACAGGCTTTGCTCCATTGATTCTAGTTGACTGGCTGCTGGAGTGAGGAGTCAAAGGTGGCAAGGCCTGATTGATAGTCGTCACTTCGAATTTTTGATGATGGAGATTGGCGGGTTTTATTCATACTAACATATTGGTCTATCTCAGCTCCCGTATGTCTCAATTTTAAAATCTTCTCAAGCATAGGCTGAAATGTTTACCATCACTGAATGCCATACCCACATATAGATACTCTCCACCCCACTCCCAACCTTACTTCTTACTTGAAGAGGTAAGTGCAAACACAAATTTTAAAAGGTACAGTCAAAAGGACAGTGTCCTGGGGGTGTCCTTGAGGAGCAAGGGGACAGGTAAATTTACATAATAAATGGCCTCTCTCAGAACTGCATCTCAGCTCTTGCTGCTTGTGTTTTGAGCCCAGATTTGAATGTCTGAACTTTTCCCCAGAGTAGCACATGACAGAGAGAGTTTGTGCCAGGTTCCAAAACCAGCTCCCGGAGACCTCTCCTGACCACAGACAGGCAGAAGCCAGTGCAAGCAGCACGACCTTACTGTGGGGTCACTCTGTGCTGGTGTATTACCAAGTAAGTCTTTTGCTTTCTGCTTTACACTTCTGTAAGTGTATTAATGGGTTCATGTCTGACTTACTGCAAGCAATACAAAGAGAAGAAAACACAGCACTTACAAAATAAATGTACAATTACAAGAAAACTAGGAAGAGAAGTGCCAATTAAAGCTGTTTATATATTTGTAGAGAATGCATAAGATCCTGTAGCAAATGCATCATGGCTTTTGGTAATATAGTGCTGTATTTTATATCAACTGTAAATTAATCACAAACATTTGTTAACATGAACCTTGACTACAGAATACAAACTTACTATGCCTTAATACATTCAAGACATTCAACATGTTAATTAACAACAACAGTGGCAGTAACGATGATGCATCTGCTAAAATATTATGCCAACGCTGTTCATACACAGTAATAACTCAGACCATCTTTTTTCTTAGTCTAAAAAATTCTCAAATGCCCTTCCTGGCAGAGCAAGCATTGAAAAACAAATGGGAAACCATAAAAGAATTGTACCTAAAATTTTGCAAATCTTCATTGTTTGGCTTCATTTCCTCTTACTATACACTACTGACATAAGAATTTGTGTTTGAACTAAGTACAAATAAAGCCATGGTGTCACCTGCCAGAGCACAGAAGATAAAACATTGCATTCTAAATCACAGCTCTTGCCTTGCAAGCTACATGGTTAAAAAATGTAACAACTACAATCATCTTAATATCACTGCTGTATCACACACCAGACAAAACCTGAACACATATATTCAGTAGTCTTTACCTTTCAGATTTCTACTGGACATTTGCATTAAAAGGCTGAAGTTTTTGATCACCAGTATGTTCTCCATGAGTTATATACGCAAATCCGTGTGTGCAGTATAAGCGGTCTGTAGCTTTCATATTTTTCATATTAAAAAATTATTAGCTAAAAGTAGTTAACACTATGCATGTTAATATAATTTTTAATTCTTTGAGATGGATATATGGATGATAACAGTCTTGTTGAAATATTGAAGGGATAGCACAAGACTGTCTTCCTCCCCTTTTTGCCTCCTGATAAATCCATAGCTATTCCTAGTTACAGTTGTTAAGCTATTAGGTCCTTCATATTAATTGCATAAAAGGGAAAACACAAGACCTCAAAATTCTGAATATGACTGAAATTACACTGACAGTGAAAAGAGGCTGGAGCAGTGCCTGCAGCTGTTCAAGTCTCTGCAACTGGGTTTGAGTAAAGGGTGCAATTCTTACATGCTTTGTAATACTCACTCTTCTTATTCAAGGCTTTAAAGAATCTCATCCCATACATTGCACTTCTGAGCTGTTAGTAATAAGTCTTCGGGCAACTTCTGTGTGGTCAGAGCTACTGCCCACAGGCACATGCTATGAATAAAGGGACTGAAACCAAAAGATGGAAGCCCAAACTGAGTGCCGAGAACAACACATGAACATCACAGGAAGTTCTACCTCCTCTGAGAATCAGAAGGAAATTACTTTGATTCATAAATACAGATTTTCAAGTTTAACCCTGAACACCCTAAAAAGCAGCACTGCTCCAGCAGGGCTGGGACATGGGACTTCCCAGCTGTCAGTCCAAAATCCAGCCCTTTTTCTACTTCTCTTTCAGGGTTAACATTTTGTAACTTGGGGATGCAAGGCCAAATGCCACACTGTGAAAACAAACCCTGTAGCTCTCTGAAGACCAAACTTCTGCATCAGCACCACTGAAATATTTTATCATGGCAAGATCTTGGGTTCTTACTATCCTTCTTGAATACCCATGATCTTCATAGTTTTGTTTCCCTCCCTACGGAAATATGTAATAATTTGTCACAACTGCATTAAATCAAAAGAGAAGCTATGAATGAATAAACACATTTGGTTGAGGCATTTATCAGCCATCAAGGTTGCTTCCAGGAATGGAGACTATCATCAGAAATCAAGGAAATGATGAAGAAGAATTTTAATGACCCTTAATTTTCAGTACGCCACAACAGTCAGAAGATCCAGCCTTTGTGTTTGCACTTTTCATGTGAAACCCCCCCTCCAAAAAAAAAAATTGCAAGTAAAAATCACTGCCCCAAGCTTCTGTCTGCCTACATGAAATTCCAAGTAGTACAGACACATTGCACCTACAAGAGGCCAGGTTGTTTCTTGGGCAAAGCTGACCCTCAGGGAAGCAGCTTGCTTATAAGTCAGGACTGCATGCAGAAACTGAAACGGTGCCCTTAGTGTTCAGCAGTGGCAGAACTGTTCAATGAACTAATGGATAATTTGCTTTTTTTCTGTCTGTATTTCTTACATTAACCATGTGAGTGCAGGCTTTGGGTAAAAGGCAAGTCTTTAAATAGCCCTGGCCGCCAGCAGAAATCCACAGGAGTGAATAATAAACTCAGATTAACAGAAAGAAAGAAAAATTGTCCCCATTTCCATGGCATTGCCCTTAAGTGCCTGGCTGAGGCTCACTCCCTTTGCCTTACCTCAGAGGAGTTTGAAAGCAGAGGACAATTTCTATCCTGCCCACTCTCACCATGTGTCTGCAACACCCACTGTAACCAAAACCAACTCCTCAGCTTCTCTCCTGGATCTTCAGCACAAAACCATTCGTGAATGGTGAGGAAATGCACCAAAAAGCCGGCAGTGCGTGCTTGCAGCCCGCAAAGCCAACTGTGTTTTGGGCTGCATTAAGAAAGGGGTGGCCAGCAGGGAGAGGGAGGTGATTGTGCCCCTCTACTCGGCTCTTGTGAGGCCCCATCTGGAGTACTGTGTCCGGGCCTGGGGTCCCCAGCACAGGAAGGACGTGGAGCTCTTGGAGCGGGTGCAGAGTAGGGCCACTAAGATGATCAGAGGGCTGGAGCACCTCTCCTGTGAGGAAAGGTTGAGGGAACTGGGCTTGTTTAGCTTGGAGAAGAGAAGGCTCCGGGGAGACCTCATTGCGGCCTTCCAGTACTTGAAGGAAGCCTGTAAACAGGAGGGGGAGTGACTGTTTACGAGGGTGGATAGTGATAGGACAAGGGAGAATGGTTTTAAACTAAGACAGGGGAGGTTTAGGTTAGAGATGAGGAGAAAGTTTTTCACCCAAAGGGTGGTGGCACACTGGAACAGGTTGCCCAGGGAGGTCGTGGATGCCCCATCCCTGGAGGCATTCAAGGCCAGGCTGGATGTGACTCTGAGCAGCCTGGTCTAGTGGTTGGCAGCCCTGCATATGGCGGGGGGGTTGGAACTAGATGATCGATATGGTCCTTTTCAACCCGGGCCATTCTATGATTCTATGAAAAAGGCAAGCAGAACAATTCACATACATTTGATGTTCAGCATAGAGCATCTGTTGCATGGTTTCCATATTCATGCTGTTCTCAGTGGAGAATCATTTGCTTTGTGCTATAAGAGCGTACGCCCCCGAGCTGCTTTCTTTTCTCCGCATTCATTTGCTCTTGTATGTATTAATTATTTCAATGGTATTTCTTCCTGGTTTCCCTTCCCCATAGAGTAATAATGATTTGTTCTATCAACTCTCACAGTAGGTGGATAAATACTACCAGCCTCATTTCATGCATGGAGGATCTGAGACAGGAGGCTTGTGTGCTGACTGCCATAGCAGAGAAGAGTGGCTGTAAACACCAGTTTTGGCACACAGGAATTTCTCAGTTGCCTCCCAGGTGCAAACTGTGCTCCCTCCCACACCTTTGAGCTTTTCAAAACTGAAGGACAGCACAACTTTTTAGTAAAAAAAGAACAAAACCAAACCTAACAGGCACTGTGTGCATTGTGGCCACAGTAGTCCTCATTTACAACAGAAAAATACATACGCCCAACTTTAGTTGTACGTATGTCTTTTCTACCTCCTGGCACACTTCCCTTGCTTGCACACATGTGAATGTTTGTGGGTTTAGGTGTGCATGTATGTCGGGATGTCACAGATGCAAAATTTGCTGTCATTTAATGCTTGGTGAGCAACCGATAGAGGAATACAGGGTTAGACCACATTGCAGAACAACTCTTAAGACAGATGGAGGGAGCTTGTGGCTGACCAAAAGACTGTGGAGGGTGGATGTGATTTCTTGTCACGGCTGAAACAAAGTAGCCTGACCTCCAAGCACCTCCGTAATCCTTTGCTTACCCAGGGTTACCCAACACTGCCTTGGCTGGGCATTCGGGCACAGTCATTAAACAGTAAGGAAGCTGACAGCAGCTGAACCACCTGACACGTGAGGGTTTTACTTGCTCTTTCAAATGTCAAAACCAGGTCAGACACATGAGACAGCAAAATTAAACCAGGAAAAATCCTCAGGGTGGCAGCTAATGCAATCAGCATATCTGGGAGCTGGTAAGGCAGAGCGGGCAGCCGTCCTCCTTTGCCTCAGCATGGCCCCACAGTTTGCCTAGGGTTATTTCAGGCCAGAGAAACAGCCAGACATGATTCCCTAGCCTCCTCACGACCTTCTTGCTCCCTCTTCCTTCCTAGAAATGTCCCTCTCTGAGGCTGCACATGCTTGATAGCCTAATAACGGGGATTCAGGGATACAGGAGATCTCTTCCAAACCCTTTATCCCACGAAACCTACAGATCTATGCAGAGGACGGTGTTTTGTTAGCCTCATGTGTGACCACTATGGCTTCAGCAGCTGCTCTTTGCTGCTTATTTATGTGGTGTTAGAATTTACAGGATTCTTGTAGACCATAATTCAGTGGTTTCTATAGGCTACCCTCCCTACTGTACATGGAACAGCCATCCTGGATTAGACCAAATGTTCACCTAATGCAATCTCCTGCCTCAGACTGTGTCCTACAGCAGATACATAAGGTTAAAAAAAAAGAATACAGCAATCAATGTAGGAACATTTTCATGTCAAATTCCCTGGCTTCCAGCAGTTCTTGGCTAAAGGGCTTCTTCCTGAGCCAGAAGTGCTTAATAGTCCTTTCTGCATTTTTCAGCATGACCCTTTCTAATTGCTTTTGCAATTTCTAATTGCTTTTGGCATCCACAGTGTCCTGGAGCAGTAAGTTCCACAGTATAACTACACACAGGAAGGAACCCTATTTTGTTTCTTCTGATCCTGTCACCTGACCTTCTCTTGATGTTCCCTTAGTTCCTGTATGTGGAGAGGCAATGAATAATTGACCTTTTTTAACTTTCTCAGTGCCGCTGTTAATTTCAAAGACTGCCATCATACTCACCAGCCAGATATCTCTTTTTAAAGCTGGTGTATCCTATTTCAGTTCATTATTTTGCTCCTTGCCTCTCTTCTTGGTACTGTTACTACTTTTATCATACCCTTTTGACATGGGGAGGCCAGAACTGCACATGGCATTTGACATTTGAGCATACAACAGTTTTATATAAAATGTGTATTTATATATAGATATTTACTCTGTGTGTGTGTATATGCAGACATATATATGGCAGGGATGCTTCTGGTTTTAATCTCTATTTCTTTCTTAAAAATTTGTTAATAGTTTAGTTTTCTGATCAGCACTGAGAACTGCTCTTATGTTTTCACAGAAGTATATGTTATCACTTCAGGCAACTCTGCCCTGAATTGTATTCATTACATAAACTGCTTTTTATAGGTAAAGCTTCTTGGTAGAAATACATGAGGTGCACTGGTTCCTCCATTGCTCCTCTCTACCCACAGTATCACAGCCCTGCAGATAAGACTTCCATGTGGCCACTGGCCTAGTGAAGGAACCAAACAGTGAGGAGCATCCTGGTTCATCTTGGGTGAAAGTACTGACAAATAATACAAATTTTTTTTGGATAAATATGGAAACTTTGCAGACAGGTGTCAATGTAGAATGAGGAGACTGAGCTCCATAAGGATCTGAGCATCAGACAGACCCCTAAACCTACTTTAATACAGGTTATGATCCATCCTACGTTTACAACACTCACAGGGGAATGGGAAGACTCAGCCCCCAGTCCCTTTTTCAGTAAATGTGTGTTCTGCAGAAGAGGATGGAAATCTCCATCATCAGGAGATCTGAAAAACAAGACAGATAAACATCTCCCAAGAGTTATGCATGTCTAACTAATCCCCCTGACGCAAAAAGACTGGTTGATTTACCTCTCAAGGTCCTTTCCTACCCTAATCTTAAAGTGCCCAAGATTATCAGCCATCTCACAGATAAACAGATCAGCCCTTATCTTCCCAGAGTACATTTGTGGGGGAAAATTTGCAAAGAGCTTCTTCTACCATCCTCCCGTTAATATTCCCCATTTCGTAATGGCTCCTAGAGTACTGACATACCTTTCTAAAATAATAGAAACCAGAGCAATTAAAAATCACTCAGAAGCTATGTGACACCTCCTAACCTTCCAACATATTCTTTGTCTCTCAGGTCCCTTTCTGATTTTCACAGAAGGGGGGAATATAGTAGACACAAAATCCTTATAAATAACAAAACTGTCTTGGGAATCTTTGAAAATAATATCAGGTTTGTATTTGCAGCTGACAAGTGTTATGAACTCAAGTTCCTGGACTGCCATTTAGGAAGCTGTTTTCCAAAATGCAGCCTTTAATCCTGTTGCCTGCTTTCCCCTTCAGTATTTTAAAGTGATGCTTTGCACAACTGGGAGACCAAAAGGTTGTTGATCTACCCATTTCCTTATAGTGCCACCTTTATTCCCACCATTCTCCTGGAGCATCTGCAGCAATGTTTGCTATATAAACATAACTGAGTGTGTTCCTCATTTATTATCTGCTGGCAAATCCAGTGCCAGAATTTAAGAATAAGACCATTAACATGCCATGTGCTCTGATGATTACTTCTCTATTGATAAGACCAAGAGCTCACACTGCATAACAATGAACTAAAATCATACAGTGATGGATTAAAATGGTAGAACTCAATTTCAGGGTTCAAAACATTTGTGAAGCAAATGCCATTTTGAAAAAATGCAACCGAGTGAGTTTAACACAGCAGGATTAGCCCCTCTAATGGTTAAAAACTCAGTAGACCCAAACTCATCACAAGGAGAAGCTGATTATCTGGAGAGAATGGTATTTGTGTGCTGCATCCAACTGGCCAGGAGCCCAGAAAGGTCATATCAGTTACAGGCCCAAGATCAAATTTTTCTTGTGCTGGTCCTGGGGCATTCCAGGTGATATGGGAACGACACCAACACCAGTGGAAAAGCCTGTGGCCTCCTGCCAAGATGAGCAGAGCCCTGCCTACCATCTATTGGCTCCTGCCCTGCCATCTAGTGGGGTGTCTCCTTATGTCATAGGCACCCAAATTATAAGTATAAAGTCTTACATTTGGAGGGCAAACACAGAGATCTAACCGGGGAGAAGTCTTCTTTGAGTCTTCTCTATGGGGCTTGCTAAGTTAAATGAGGATACAGTTCAGCTCAAGGTCTTCAGGGAGAAAAATTAGGCAAAGAGGGTAGCTGACCATAGGAAAAAAGCTGTTCAACTTTAGAGGGTTGTCTGTAGATAGAAGTTGTAACCTTGGCTCAAGTTGCAGTAAAACCAGCCATGGTGTGGGACGGAGCCATGAGCAGCCCCCCTGGGACCCTCCCCCCCACGTCTTGGCAGCTGTGTTTGTGCTCAAGCCCTTCCCTTGCTCCCTGCCTGCATCAGGCTGCAGCCGTGCTGGGCCTGGCCCTGTCTCTTGCTCATCCCAGCCCTGGCTTGGCTTCAGACCTTGGTCCCACCCCACTGGCCTCACTGGGGGACCATGGGACTGAGCCCTTGCTAGGGAGGACACTGCCCCTGCCTGCCTTGCCACTACCCACCCTCCCAGTTCCCTTTCCCTTATGCAGCAGGCCTGGCTGCTCCATGAGAAGCCGGGTTTGGCTCACTTAACAAAGGGATCTAGTAGTAAGCCATTTCTACTTAAATAGGATGAATTCCACCCTCATGCTTTGCAAAGCAATTGAACCAGCCAGGCATGCACTGATTTTTATTTTTGTGGATTAATTTATAGATCTTTCACCTTTCTGTAAGAGCAGATCTCTCTGCAGAGAGATCCAGGTTCACTGCCTGCAGATTAAGCAGAGTCAAATCACGGTAAGTCCAAGTGGTTAAATTCCTGCTCACTTTTCCCTTAGGTTTGGCATGGAAGGAGCCCTTTCTACAGCACATCTCTAATCTGAGGCAAAGGACTGTACCACGTTGTATTTAAATAGGACTAAAGCAGGGACTTGTACCAGGATTTAAGCTCTGGGTACTGCAGAACCTGAATACTTCTCCCTCTGCACACATGTGATTTCCACACAGACCCATCTTGCCATGCAGGACAACAAACATACTCCTCTCTGACAACATCCCTTTTCCAAACCCTCTTGTCCATTCTGAATAGGGATATGAGGATATTATTTTTATCCCAATTATGTAACCAGTCTAGACTGGTATAAATGACAGCACATAGAACATCCAGGAGTCACTGGGTGACACAGAATAGGGCTAGAAAGGACCCAGAGGCAGTCTGTCCCTCTGTTGTGGGGCAGGATCAGCTACTATCTGTGTCATTCATGGCGGATCTAACATGCTTTCTGATGTCACCTGAGCAGGTTTCTAGACTATTCTCAAAAACCTGCAGCAGAGAGAACTAGGCAGACAGCCTGTTCCTTGCTTCTCTATTGACAGTACTGGAAAGCATTTCCAATGCCTAATCTAAAACTCCCTTACATCAAAATAAACCAACTTGTATTCCTTCTACGCATTCTCACCGCCCTTGTAAACCCTTGCCAATTAGTCCATACCTTTGTTAAAGTGCCTTGCTAAAGCTGGAGTCAGTGCTCCAGAAGGTATTAGCAGCACTGAGTAGAGCTCGGCCCTTCACATCTTTAAGACAGCAGTTTCTTACACATAACATCACCACTTTTACATTCCAATATGGTGTGGACTTTTCTCAAAATAGGTAAAACAGATGATACTAGGGAAAAAAATCTTCACCAAAAGGGTTATCAAAGATTGGAAAAGGCTGCCCAGGGAAGTGGTTGAGTCACCATCTCTGGAGGCATTTAAAAGATGTGTGGATGTGGTTCAGTGGTGGACTTGCCAGTGTTAGGCTTACTGTTAGACTCGATGATCTTAAAGGTCTTTTTCAACCTAATGATTCCGGTTCAGCTTTGAATCCATCAGTACCCCAAATCTCTTCTGCAGAGCTGCTGCCTGGTTCTCTGTCCTGGGTCTGTAGCTGACCACTTCTGCTCTGCACTCAAGAGCATGACATCAGAGCAGCCATACGGAGTGCAGCATCAGCTCAGCGTCCCCTGGCATTTGCCAGCAGCAGAAGCCTAGGGAAGGAGCAGAGGACCAGGGCCATTATAAGGCAGCACTTCCCCCATACACTCTTTCAGTTTCTAGCAGTGTGTGGCTCAGAGCTTGCCTGAACCTCATGTTGATCTTTGTGTTTAAAGCCTTTGATAAATTTTCCTTTTGTAAATTTATTTGACTGCTCATGACCCACTGGCCTTGTCCAAGTGCCTTCTAATTTGTGCAATGTGTCAAGACCATTTTTTCATTCTAATCTCAATCTCCAATATGCTTGTGGTCCTTCCCAGCTGCCATGGTTTAACCCCAGCCGACAATAAGCACCACACAGCTCCTTGCTCGCTCCATCTGGTGGAAGGAGGAGAGAATCAGAAGAGTAAAAGTGAGAAAACTTGTGAGTTGAGATAAAGACAGATTAATAAGTAAAGAAAAAGCCACACATGCAAGCAAAACAAAACAAGGGATTCATTCACCACTTCCCATGGGTAGGCAGGTGTTCAGCCATCTCCAGGAAAGCAGGGCTCCATCACATGTAATGGCTACTTGGTAAGACAAAACACTATCATTCAGAACATCCCCCCCCTTCCTTCTTCTCCTCCTAGCTTTATATGCTGAGTGTGACGCCATATAGTATGGAATATCCCTTTGGTCAGTTGGGGTCAGCTGTCCCAGCTGTGTCCCCTCCAAATTTCTAGTGCACCCCCTGCCCACTCACTGGTGGGGTGCTGTGAGGAGCAGAAAAGGCCTTGGCTCTGTGTGAGCACTGCTGGCAGTAAGTGAAACATCCCTGAATGATCAACACTGCTTCCACCACGAAACCAAAGGCAGCCCCATACTAGCTACTGTGAAGAAAATTAACTCTATCCCAGCCAAAATCATCACACCAACCTAATGTTGTCTGCAACTTTAATGAATGCACCCTCTATTCCAGCATTCAGTGAAACACTGAATAGTAGCAGACCCAAGACAGGAGCAGGCCTTTCTACCATAGTTCTTTTAGTCACATGGATGTTTATAAGGTTACTAAGCACGTTGCTCCAAAGTTCTTATCTTGGCAGCTCCAGTCCTGTTTTTCCTGAAAACACACTAGCTGCAGTGCAGCCTGACACACTCACATATCCCACTGGCAGGGTTTTTTATATATGCTGGACTGGTGTGTGTAATGTCACAGATAAAAAGGCTTTTTGTTGCTGTGCAGTGACCTCTCTGTCTGTTTGAAGAAGTGCAGCCAGCCATCAAGCAAAACAGCTGTGAGTGTACAGCCAAGGAAGGTAAGATTTTCAGGGACTCAGCTGCATCAGAAAGAATTGTAAATACTGTAAACGCCAGGGCAACAACATCTACATTTCTTCTGAGAGCAGGAGGGGCTGTTGCTAAACTGAAGACCTTCCTTGCATTCTAAAAAGTGGTGCTTTTGTCTGGGATATCTTCATCTATCTAATCCAGTCTAACATCTTCTATTATTTGTGAACAGATCAGACACGATGATCAAAACCCAACTCTTTCAAGTGCCAATCTTGGGATCTCAGGTTCTGTCTTAGTACACTACCAACGTAGACGTAAATTACAAATTTTGGCTCGAGATCCAAAGGGCTCCGATGGTTGCCAGGGTCTGAAAGGCTGGCTGTATTGCATAACCTAAACACAGCCAAAAGAGTCAAACTGATGGCCTGTTTTTATGAGGTCAATTCTCAATTAATAAGAAGGTTTAGCACCTAGAGATCAAATCTTTATCGCCCTGAAACTCCCTGGGGAAAGAACTCGAACAGAAACAATTAGAGCTGCTGTTTTCATCTGGGTGGGTGGGAGGAGAGGCTACAAAGTTGCAGCTCCTGTTTCAGTCCTCAATTCCAGCCAGATCTGTAAAGCTGCAAGGTGATCACGGGTTTGTCACACATCCTCTCTCCTAATGCAACAGCCTTCTCGCCAGGAGATGCACTGGGGAAGGGAGTAGTGGGCATAGGCTGCCTTGCCAGGCCTCTCTGCAGTACCAGGTCTCAGTCATTTAGTCTTCAATTTTCCAGTTTCCCTTTACCAGGAGATATATATATATATATATGTTTAGCATCTTCTTCCCCACATACAGTAAATGATGTAAAATATCACCACTATGTGACTTTCACAGCTTCCGTAAAGGTTAGTAGAACATATTAGTCACATCCTTTACATCACAGCCCAGCCTCTCCTCTCTTCCTCCAAACCACACCTCTCACGTATTTCCACTGACTGCACCTGGCAGGAGACTTACCTGCAGGCAGGATCTCTTCCTCTTTCATACAGCCCAGTAAGAGTTGTCATGGTGGGCTGAAAGCATACCTTCTTCTACTTAGAGAATGGTTATGTATCAGCTGTCATGCGCCATTTTAATCCAAGACACAAATAAGTAGTTGAGCAGTCATAGCCAGATGCTAATATTTGACGTGACTAACAGTGCAATCATTCATTACTAGCTGAAATGCATGTTCCATGAGAAAGGCTTCTTGAGAGACTGCAGACACCTGCCTAGAAAATCCTCCTCAAATTATATTAAAAGCCTCATCTATAAAAACACAGGATTCCCATCAGTCCCTGGGGATTTACATGCTCCAAAGATGAGGTGCACTGTCCGGAAAACCTGTCACATCATTTTAGATGTCAGTCAGCACCTAAAATACCCCTGCTGTGGAGGGACAATCTTTTTAAACAACCACTTTGGAATGTATTAACGCTAGCTGGAGGCAAGAGGTGCTTGAAAGGGACTGCCTGCACAGAAAGCAGGGGAGCAACACTCAGGTTTTCTTCAAATGATGCTGGTTCCTGGGAAATGAACTGATCTAATCTAATGAACTCATCACAAAGTATCAGTGTATGACATAATTATCTGTTTATATGGCATCACAGGAAATTTACCACACTGGTACCTCAATGATGTGCTTCTTACAAAGCCTACACCAACTAAAATATCACTAACTTAATCCTGGGATTTATTTGAGGTTTTCTGAGTTTAAATCTGTTTTTAAAGCAACTCAAGTTAAAAGAATGCAAAACCTTGTCATGTCAACACTCCTAGTCTCATTTAAAACTTTTTCAACTTGATTTAGCTTAACTCCACATCAAACTGGTGTTCACACAGGAAGCCTTGACCTCTTTAACCGAGGCATTTTAAAATAATATTTCCCATTTCACAGCTGCAACTCTGAGTATAGACCTACAGGCAAAGCAACCAGAAAGGTCCATCTACCCTGAATTTATAAGAGGTTTCAATACTGCGACAGAAATATTCATTTTTCCAGAGCAATCTCTTCAAAATAAAACCAAATTGAAGCACACCTACTAACTGGATGTTTTTAGCTGCATATGATGCTACGGAAAAGGAGCCAAATGTTCCCCTGTCACTCAACCCATTGCTAAAGATGTAAGTTGCTCTTTTTCTACTCTGATTTGTAAAAAGAGGGGTTATCTTTTATCAGGCCAGCTGACAGTGAGAAAAAAACAAGTAAGCTTTTGGGCAGGAGCCCCCTTTTCAGGTCTGAAATAGCAGCAGTAGCCTTGAAAGTGAAAAACAGCAGAGAACGACTTATGTATTTAATTAGATTATGTAAGCAGCTAGACCACCTGGGGAAGGAAAAAAAAAAAAAAAGGACACTGGTATCTGGAGCAAAGGAAGGGATAACAAGGGAGGAGGAAATAAAACAGGAGCTCCTCTGGCACACACAAAGAAAGAAACGAGTAATTTACTGTCCTGAGGAGGCTGAGGGACAGGGAATTGTATCCTGTGCCCTGGTGTCAAGTCTGGAATCATTTGCAGCATTAAGTGTTTTAGGTCTCATCATGTCTTTTGAAGGTATTTTGTCAATGTCCCCTAAGAATCAGGGTTCATGGGAGGTCTACATTTGTTTCATCTGTGACAGGCTGCTGCAGAAAAGCATGTGCAAGGGAGAAAAGAGAGGCCTAAGTATTATGGCCCTTGCTGTCCTCCTGCCTTTCATCTTGACCCTGACTGCTGGGTTTAATCTCACTTATCTGTGCAAAAATAAGAAAAATGTATCTGGAAAAACAAGAAAAATGTATCTCCCCTTGTCAGTCCTTCTCCAAGCACAAAAGTGGTGTCTCTGAGCATACCCACCTCAACTTGTCAGGGAGTAATAACAGGAAGAGTCTTACAGCTTCTTAATTATTTGTCCATTAAAAACCACAATTTATCTGGAGAAGGCAGAGCACTCAGTACAGCGAACACACGCCACGGCTTTCACAAGGTGTGAGGAGCTCCTCAGCAGCGAGCGAGCACAGCCCACGCTGCAGCAGTCCGTACAGACGATGGAGACCATAGAGAGACACCCCGCAGGTGAGCGGGCAGCGGCTGGAGGCGCTCAGGACAGCCGGTGCGCACGTTCTCGGGCTGGCAGCGGAGGGAGCACGGCAGAGGACACAGCAGCACCCTGACCGCGCTGAGAAACCCGCAGCAGCGCTTCCTCGAAATGCTCAGAGCGTCTCTCCTTGAAAACCTGAGCTTGTGCCAGAGCTGAAGAGTAGGACTCATGCCCAGGTCCGTGAGAAGATCAGCGGGAGGCAGGAGGCTACAGCCGCTGGGCAGATGTGCCCGTCAAAGCGCAGCGAAACGCCCCACAGCCACAGGCCGCCCCCTCTCTCGCCCTGCCGCTGGCTTTCCACCGCAGCTCCCCTGCCTCCTCACAGAGCCGCCCTCTGTGTGCGGGGGGGAGGCGGTTCGTGCTGCAGAAGCCTCCTCCGTCCCCTCACACCGGACGCCCGCCCCCACCGCCCCGGAACCAGCGGCGCCAACCGCCCAACGGCCGCGCGGGGGCGCCGCTAGGGGCGAGGGGGG
>WKFP01014320.1:1230902-1267572 GCA_011057875.1 Pterocles orientalis | reverse complement strand
GGGGGCGGAGGGAGGGAGGGGTAGAGGAGGGCGCGCGTGCGCGATGACGCGCCGGGACGTGCCCGCTATATGAGCTCGGGCAGGCGCTGACTCGGCCCTTTCCGCCTCGCTCCCGCCCGCTCTCGGGTCGCTGCGCAGAGACCCGCGCTACCGCCCCCCGTTACCGCCGCCATGATCATCTACCGGGACTGCATCAGCCGTAAGGGCGGCGGCGCGGCACGGGGGACGGGGACGGGGCCGGGAGGGACGGGTGGTTGCTCGGTCGGTGGGGGAAGCGGCTTGGCTGCGGCCTGGGCCCGGCCGCTGGGCCTGGCGGCGTCGCGCATGTGCAGTGTGGGCGGCCGCGGCTGGGGAGAGCGAGCCGCCCGGGCCGAGGCCGTGGGGCCTGGGCAGGAGCGGCAGGCCCGGGGGTGGGCGCGGCGGGAAGCTAGAGCGGAGCGTGGCCTGGAAAGACGGTGAGGGGAGAGTGGGTGTGGGCTGGGAGCGGGGAGGCGGAGGCTGAGGCGGTGGCGACCGCCTGTGTGTGTGTGTCTGTTCCCCTGCAGAGGACGAGATGTTCTCGGACATCTACAAGATTCGGGAGGTGGCGAACGGCCTGTGCCTGGAAGTGGAGGGGAAGGTGAGTGGCCCGCCCGCCGCGAGGGAGGGTGGGGGGAGGCAGGACCCGCCGCAGTGACTCAGGGCCCGGTCGCGGCCTGGAGCCGGGTGTGCCGGGCCGGTGGCAGAGGCTGGGGCTGGGTACAGGGGGCTGGCTTCCCTGCGAGGGACCCCGGAGCGGGGAGACCCACCACGGCCTGGTGCTGGCTGGGACAGGGCTGGCTGCTGCTGCAGGTGGGGTGTGAGAGGGGCTGGGGCAGCCAAGCTGGAGTGCAGTGCTGGCAGTGTGATGGAGCTTTGGTCAGGCACCAGGAATGGAGCCTGGCTTAAGGAATCTTTTAAGAATTGGGCTGCAGTCAGGTTCCTTGCACTTAACTGTGGCTCTGAAGTCATGCCCTGCTGTCAGGTCATAGATGTGTAAGAGCGGTAGTGTTAAGATTTTTGCAGAGCCGTTAAGTTTTTTGATGTCTCTAAATCTAGATGGTCACCAGGACAGAGGGTCAAATTGATGACTCTCTAATTGGTGGCAATGCCTCTGCTGAAGGTCCTGAGGGAGATGGAACCGAAGCCACGGTCATCACTGGTGTTGATATAGTAATAAACCACCACCTTCAGGAAACCAGCTTTACAAAAGAATCCTACAAGAAGTACATCAAGGACTACATGAAAGCGTAAGTGTTGGTAGGCTTTTTCTTTAAATGGGATTGCAAAATTTTTAGGTCACTGAGATTTTAAAAACAGCGTTGAACTTTATTCCTAGTAGGTGTTAGTTCAGGTACAGGTGCTAAACTGGCAGTGAACTTCAGTAATGTCCTAATACTTGGCAAAATCAGTGCTCTAAAAAATTGATACTGGGATATCTAAGTTTATCTTGGCTGAGGTAGAGGACCTGATTGTGTGCTTTGGATGTTATTTGTAACCTTGCTGTTTTCTTTTGGATGCCGAATGTTCATGTGGAAGGGTGTGAGGTGGTGAAGAAAAGTTTCCTGAAGCTTTTCTAGCTTGACAACTCAAATGTCCAAAAACAATGTGAATGGGACTTTTTGCTAATTCAAGGTATAATTTCTGTTGCTCACAATTCAATGGTTTAGTATTAAAGTTGAAAACACTTTGTTAATACTGATGGATAGTACTCCTGGTGCTGTGGAAATGGCTTGCTAATTTTTGTTTACCACTAGCTTAAAAGTAGAATGAGCTTGGTGTGAGTGGCAGGCACTGTTCTGCTAATTCACTAGCAAAATCAAGTTAAAATCTGGGGACTTGGAGAGGGAGAAAAGCAGCAAAACCAAACAGTTTGACTGCTAGTAACTCTTTCTGTTATGATGTGATGGCTGCACTGTGAAGTTATTAAGCTAGAATGTGTTTTCAGAGCTTTTTTTTTCTTCCAGAATCAAAGCCAGACTTGAGGAGCACAAGCCAGAGAGAGTAAAGCCTTTCATGACAGGGGCTGCAGAACAAATTAAACACATCCTTGCGAATTTCAAAAACTACCAGGTAATGAAACTAATGTCTCTTTACAGTAGTGTTGCAGTGATACATGTTGCAATTGGTTCACCTGTTGAACTAGCTTGTTGAGAGTTTTGAGGGCTCCTGTTGTGAGGACATCTAACTTGCCCTTCTCTGAGAGTATTAGGGGCTCGGAGAGTCAGGGAGGAGAAACAGAAAAAGACTCTTGGGTGTTTGGGGATCTCATTTCAGCTTACAATGCTTGTAGATAACTGTATTTGTAGTTATCACCATTTAGGAACTGCAGAGTTAAAGACATGAAAGGTGGGTCACTTTGGCCCCTGCTGTGTCTTACTCTGCTATTCATAGCAGTGGTAAAGTTATGTGTTACTAAAATGGACAAGCTGCAGAAGGCAAAATCCCTGCAGCTGGTCAGGGAGACTTTTAAACAGAACTTGGAGATGTTATAGTTTGCTTGTATAAAAAGGCAATTTCTCCTGGAAATAGCTCATTAAATGTCTCAGTAACGCATTTCTGTGAAGTTCTTTGTAGGAGAGAACATGAATCCAGATGGTATGGTGGCTCTCCTGGATTTCCGTGAGGATGGTGTGACCCCATATATGATTTTCTTTAAGGATGGCTTAGAAATTGAGAAATGTGTAAGTACTGGCCTGAATTGGATGAATGTGCCTCACTACATTATTGGCTCTTTCAATGCATCACTTGTTCTGTCGTATCCCTGTTCAAGTTATCCTCTGCCAGTTCAGAAACTGAAAGCTCATGCAAGTATAGCCTAATTGCTGCTTTGTGTTACTCAAAGTAGCTGAAACTTCCCTTGTATTCTATTAAGTTGTACTAAAAGAGAACATAGTTTCACTGCGATGATTCATGGTGACTTAATGGCCAAGAAATGCAGAAAGAATTGCCGTGGTGAGATGTGTGTAATTGGCAATGGTTTTAAACTATTAAAGTTGACAATAGTGCTCTGAAATGGAGTGTTCTACTTTAGATCCCTCTTGTGGAGGTTAGTTCTGAAGTATCTTACAGGGTCATGTTCCATCTTCTTTTGCTTAATCTGATGCCCTTATTTTGTTACCCAATAATCATCTGTTTAAATATTGCCCTAAATTTGGGAACATGGTAATACTTGATGGAGTGCTTAACCTTCTTCTATCTAGAATCTCTAGTAGCTTGAGCCTCAGACAGCTCCTGTGGTCTGCTTTAAGTACTTTGTGTTAGAATGTGGTTGCAAAAAACCAGTATTTGGATCCCAACACTTGCATTTTTTGGCTTATTTGGAGAGCTGTGGAACTCACTGCAGACCAGCAGCATGGGATCACCAATTGCTTTGCGCAGTCATTGTGGACTTAGGAAGTCTGTTTATAGCCAGCTAAATTTATCTGTAAAGCCTCTTTCAGGCTTTCTGGTATGCAAGTCATGTAAAGATGAACCAACTTCTAATGTGAAGCAGGAGCTTCACTAAAGGAACACTTGTAGTAGCCAAAACAGACACACTGCTTCCTGCAGCTTGACTGAAGGGTGATGTCTGTCCTGGGCCTAGAACAGGCGGTCGCCTGGAAGGTACCTTCTCAGAGCAGAAGCTTGTGTGCATCTCCCTTGCTTGGGTAGGCCTTCTGGATGTATAGTTTGGTGAAAGAGTAGTAGTAGGGTGTTCCAGTGGGCAAAAGCTCTTCTGGCTTCTTGGTACAGCTCTTGTAAGAGATAGCACATATGTTGTAAGCTTTAGTACTTGTTTAGGCTGTGCTCTTATTTGAGAGGAAATCCGAAACTTGGTGTGTCAAGCAAAAAGGGTGTGAATGAGTATCCTGTCTGGTGTGCTCAGCAGCTGATGCCAGTTGCTCTGTAGGATTATAAAAATGACCAGCATCCTTTGATAGACCGTGAGCACTTTTCCTGTTGCTCTCTGGTTTGCACTAAGATGCAAAAATAACTTCCTTGCGCTTTCTGCCTGCCTGACTATGGCAGCTCAGATTGAATTAGGGAATACATAGATAAGTTACGGAAACCTACTGAGACTGTCATGACCTTGAACTAACACTTGCTACTTTTGTTTCAGTAACAAATCAAACAGTATGGTTTTGGATCACTTGTCTTCATAGCCGGCTGCTGTTTCTTCTTCATTGGCACAACACCAGGAATTGGCAATGTCTAACAACTGGACTGATGTCATCTTGAGCTTCATTCACTTATTTTGACCCTGATTTGGAGTGGAGGCATTGTTTTAAAAAAAGAAAAAAAAAAAACCCAAGCATCTGTCATGTAGGTTGCCTAAAATAAAACCCATTTAAACCCATCCTAGGTGATGCCTTTTGGTCTAGTGTGTTTCTTCGGGTGACTTGCAGGAGAGGTTGCAGCAAGGTGTTTGTCCAAGGATTTGGTGCTGTCAGTGGTATAGCCTGGTCCTGGCACACTACAACTCCAGTGTCTCCAGACAGACTTCATGCAGTTTCTGCTTGTGGCATTTGGTGTACAAGAGCAGGCTGAGGGAATAAGGCAAAGCCCAAGAAACGTCATCATAATGGAGTGGACCACCTTCATCTTTCATGATTGCACAGAGACTTATCTCTGGAAGAGATACAAAAAATAAACCCACAAAACCCAAATGGAATACGTGCTACTCAAGCCGAGTTCTGGCTGAGCTGCTTTGTCAGCCAAGGATACTTGAGTCTGTCCTCAGCTATAGTATGACTTCAGCATCAATGTAGGAGGATGGATGGAGCAGGAGTCAACACCAGCACTCTCTCTGAGCCCAGGTACTGGGAACATTGCAGGGAGAGGGTGAAACTTTTAGCTTTTCCAACACAGCCTGGCTGTGGTACTAGCTCCTTTGTATTTGACAGCTATTCAGGAATCAAGTTGCGGGATTTGGGATTTTTCTGTACTTGGGGAGAGAACTGTTGGAATAGCCTAGCCTTGTCCCAGGCTTATTATGAAGTAGGTGTGTGTCTGAGCTTGAGACTTAGCTGAGTATTTGTAACTTGCTGTTCCTGCTGTGTTCCTTGTTAGGAAATGCATCCGTTTGACAGACCTTGGGCAAACGGCTGTTGCTTCTCTGGTTCTTACTGAGATGTAACAGTAATGGGTTCCTTGCACTTTCTACCTGCCTGACCTCGTGGCAGTCTGGATTGAGTAAAGGAACACAAACACCTTCACAGAGCCCCAACTAGGGCTGAGGGGCTTGGTGTTGCTGCTGACAACACTATTGTGTCTGCCTCAGCAGGGACGGTGCCTTGGATTGCAAATTGTTAACTTCTTTCCTCCTGCAGTGTTGGCAGAGGTGTAGGAGGTTAAAGTGCCTGAAAGAGGAGGACATGACCCACTTGCCAGCTGTTAATCTGTGAGGCCTCAGGCTTCCACTTCAAGTTTTGGCATCTTTCCTGTCCTGTGTCACTTTTTGGCCCCTGGTGCTGCAGGGCTGAGGTGCAGGTAGGTTTCTGCAGGGGCGAGACAGGTGTAGCAGTGGGCTGGGAGGAGTGAGATACTGCCTGTAGAGGTGGGATCAGAATGTGCTCTGCTTATCTTGGAGGTTCCTGTCTGGCTTAAACACCTTATTTTAGTTCTGTGGGAACTTCATTTACATACCTTTTCTTTTAGCTTTCCCAAGAAAGGGTCTTGGACCAGCTGCACTTCTGGCTGAGGTACAACTCTGGTGTAATCTGAGCAATGTAAAATTAATGCTGGTCTGACTTCACCCAATGGGGCTGAAAGGCAGGGAGGCAGGTCCAAAGTCTAAATAAAACCACAGTGAGTCAACTCTTGCTTTCCTTGTAGAGGATTTGTTTAATGGGGCCAGGTGAGGATGTTATCTTGCCTTTCCTGTTGCATTTTTGTTAAAAACTGAGAGCCTTAAAGGAAGGGGAGAGTAAGCAGTTGCTTAGTTTGAGACTTCTCCTTCTCACTGGAGGTAAGTAGTGTGGGCAGGGCAGTGCTTGCGTGGCCATGCAGCCCCTCATCTGGCTCTGCAGCCCCTAATACTGCCAGCTACCACTTCCAGTGAATCAAAGTGTTTGAGTGGAGCTGGAATGCAGGAGTGCAGCTCTTCTCCCTGCCTGGCTGTTTGGCTGGTTGTGCTGAGACTGGGAACCCTGGGCACAACCCTGAAGCAAATTGCTGTGTGGCAGCTGCATACAAATGATGAGGTGCTGGTTTGAAAAGCAGGTGCTTAAAAGCAGGATGAGCACAGCTTTGCTCTTGGGTTGAATGGCTTATGGCAAATTGTGTGCCATCCTGTCTGTACTCCAGGCTAATTAGGATACTTAATTGGTGTGTGAAAACATGCTTAACATGGGTTATATACTCGTATTAGTCTAGTGTTTTTTTCTGCATGCAGAGCCTCTGATGGGAAGTGTCAAGTCTCCTGTCAGCCTGTTGTGTCAGTTCAGAGGCTCTTGAGATGCAGGATTTTGTTCTGTTCGTTTCTTTATCAGTCTGCAAGAGAAGCAGTTTTGCTGCTGGCTGCACCGTGCTTCCCAAAAATGTATTGCTGCCTTCAGTTTCTCAGGGACAAGGGCAAGTCTTGCTGCTCTGCGGTGTCAGGCCTGCCAGATGCTGGGGAGGAGAGGTTAAACCACACTTGATGGCAGGGAAGGACCATGGTGGTGACAAGCAGCAGTCTTGGCCACACTGCTGTGGTAGTTGCCTGCAATGGAGGCAGGGTGATGGAAACTCAGGATCCAGCTCCTTGTGTTGGAAATTCCTGTGTGCTGTTAAGTAGGAGGCCTGTGGCTGGTAAATGCACTTGTCAATAGTCTGTGACACAACTCCGAGTTGGAAGTGAAGTCAGTGTATTTCCTTGTAACCCAATTCTTCCTTTTCTGGTCCCTCTTCATTTCAAGCAGCTATTTTCTGGGGCTGAAAAGCTAAAGTGATTTGAGAAGACAAGGGTTCATACTGCAGTAAGACTACAGCTTTGGAGTTACTAAATTGATAACAATTCCCCATCATAACAAATTACACTGTTGCTGCTTAAGCACAGCCTGAACTGAAGGACAGCTTTAAAACCTATCTGCATCTTGTTTTTACAACATGTGCTTATCAGGCTTGTATCTTGCATTCCTGGGAGGATAACTTTTTGTGGCTGGAAGGGCTGTGGGGCTGGGAAGGATCCAAATAGCTTTTCCCCCCTGAGCCTCACAGAGTGTGTTAAGCAGCTGGGTAGAAACCTCTCCTCTGCTGGTTTGCATCTCAACCTTGCATGGGGCCAGGAGGCGGCTGCTGTACCCATGAGCTGGCTGCTGGCAGGGGGAAGAAGGCTGATTGCTTACAGAGAGGGGGGAAAAAAAACAGGCTCCCTTCTTAGTTTTGTATTTTTGTGTTTAAGGGAGTGATGTCTTGGGGCTGGAAGAAGCAGCTGCTGCGCTGGGCATGTGTTCCACAGTCCTTGGCTTTCACCCTCCCTCCCCATCACTCCCCCTCAATGCCTGCTCTTTGTCTCCTGGTTTTGCTGTCCCAGATGAGTCCTGCCCCACCTACAAATCCACTTTTTTTTTTCCTTTCAAATCATCCCTGCAGCATCTCCAGTCCACGGCCTGTGGGGGGTGGTTCAGCCAAGCGCTGGCAAAAAAATCCTACCTCCTGTGGGCCAGCGACCACACTGCTAATGTCTGGGCAATGCAGCAGCAGCTTGTTGCTCCTTGTCTGCCTGCTTTGAGGAGAAAGGGTGCAGGCTTGGATGTTCATGCAGTGGAGGAAACCTCTCATGTATGAAGAGAGGTGCTGGCGAGGCCATGGGGAGCTAGATGCCCCTGTTGCCCCCTCTTAGCTACCCAGCTGAGCTAGCCCAGCTCCATCCCTTGGCTTTGGCTGCTCACCATGGGCAAGGGGTGGACAGAGCCTGGGTGGGCAATGATCCTGGAGCCTTATGCAGCCCTCAGCTTCAGCACAAGGAAGGAAAACCCGCAAAGGCAAAATTTGAAATTAATAGATGTAGGGAACAGTTGGGTTTTGTGTTTGTGTGTGTTGTTTTTTTTTTTCCATGTGGTTTAGCTCAAGGCCAGGAGGGACTTACTGTAAGCTTAGGACATTGTTGTCAGAGAAGTAAAATTAGATTATTTTTTTTAATATTTAGAAAAAAAGCTGCAATTTGCTTCCTTCCCTCAGCAAGTCTCTGACTGTTGCACTGGCTCAGGCCTGCCTGCTGCGGTTCTGGCCGTGTTTTCAGCAACAGTAGCATAGGGAGGATGCTTTTATTAAACAGCAATGGTATCTGCATCAAGATACCTCCACTTTTTTGCATGTTGTTGCTGCCTTGGAGCAGGTAAGCTGTCTCTGTCTCCTCCTGTGGACCTCCGGCTGTGCTTCAGCTCTGCAGCTGCTTCCCTGGGATGCAGCTGCCATTGTACACAGGAATGTTTCACCCTGTACCAGCCAGCAAGTAAATCTCCATGGCACCGCTAGCCTACAGTGGGAGAGCAGCAGTTAAACACCAGTTCATTTAGCTCGGAGATAAGTATCTTGGTAGGAGGAAAAAAAACAACCTCCTAGCCAAGTCTGAAAGTCTGCCATAAACAGCCCAAAATGCATTGCCAGGAGTGCATCTGTGCTGGTTTGTTGTCCCAGTGCCTTGGTTGCCTTTTGGTTGAAGCTGGAAGCTGTTGTGCAAAGATCACAGCCAAGGGGTTGTGGCCAGGCCAGGGGGAGGCTTTTTTTTTGGTGGCAGTAAGTGCTGGTAACCCTGGAAGAGTGTTATGCCAGAGTGTGGTAGGATGTAGAGGATGCACATAGCTGCTGGGTGTTTTGAGCCATTAGAGCTGCAGTCATCACCTTCCAGTTGTGACAGAAAGGAGCCAAAATACTTTTAAACTGAGGCTAGGAGGGTGATACCAACTTTGCCATTGAGGCAATGGCTGTGTACAGTGAGAAAAATGAGCAATGGTTTCTTCACAGCCCTCTTGTTATCCTGGGAGCCAACAGCTTGGATTGACCTCCCTTTCTCTGACCAGCAGCAGCAAGAGGAGTCACTGCTGGCATTTTGGAGACCAGCCTCTTTCCTCCCATCCTCAGCAGGGTGCAGGCATGCTGGCAATCCTGCTAAAGCAATGCAGCTGTTTGATTTTTTAAAGGGAATGTCCAAAAAATTAGATGTCCAGGAAGGACTTGAGGATTAGCTTCCCACATTTTTTGTCATAGTTGAGAAAAGGTCATGTAAAGCTGGATGCTCCATCCCTGCTCGCTGTGGGTGCTCAGCTAACAAAACCCCACTTAGTGGAATAGTCTGGTTCAAGGGCTGAGGTTCATCTCTACCTACAGCTGTGTCAGCACCTGAGCTGGGCACCCTTGGCCCTTCCAGTTCAGGCAGGGAAGGATGATTTCTCTGCCTCCTGCAGCTGTGTGGCTGCTGCAGGTTGCAGCTATAGAACTGCCTGCTGTTGCTGATGCTTGGTCACGCTGCCCACAAAAGGCATATGAGGGGGTTGGCACAACCCTTCACCCATCAGTTTTGTCTGGCCTGGCAGGCACCTCCTGGCAGCATGTGCTGTCCGGCTCACCTGTTGCGGTGGGGCTGAGTGCTTTGACCCCCATAAACCCACCTGATGTTTAAGCTGAATGGGTAAGAGAGCAGCTGCCCACAAGTACAAGGTTTTCATGTTCACAGCCACCTTGCTTACTGGGGGCCAGGCAGCTTTTGGAAGGAGAGGCAGGAGGAAAATCTTGTGGCTGGGGGTGCTTGAGCTGGTGTCCCCTGCATGGATGCAGCCCTTGCTGCTTCAGCCTCTCCCATCACTAGGGTATAAATAGCTTCTTCCCAGGGCTGGGATGGGCCAGGCAGTGGAGAGAGGCTCTGCAAGAATGCACACTGGGTTTTATGTGAACATCTCTGGAAAAAAGATGAACTTTAATTAGATATGTGAAGCCTGGGGTGGGTCAGTCTCATTTCTGGGCTCCGCTCCCTGGCACAGTGCTATCAACCCTCCCACCCAGCCTGGAGGGGCAGCTGAATGGATGCAGGCATAGACCCAGGCAGCTGAGGAAGGACTCCCCATTGTTTTCTTTGTCGCTTTTAATCAAGGCTTTGCCCTTGCCTGTTCCTCTGGTGCTCAGTACTTGGTTATCGGTCCCACAGTTGCTGAAAGCTCTTCCCTGCCTCTGGAGGTGCTCAGGTCCCCATGGAAATCCCACTCTCAAGAATGAGCTCCAGAGGTAAAATTTGTTAATGGGTTAGAGGGGAAAAGAAACAGTTCTCTTCCTTTCTAGATTGGAAACCAAATACTGCAGATTCTCCCTTCTATTCATTTGTGTGTAGTTGCAAACATACTGGCTGCAAAACCCCAGGTCCCTGTGTGATGCTGTCAGGAGCAGAAAGCTCCTCTCAGCTGGCTGCACTCCTCCAAGGGACACATTTTGGCTGAGGTACTACTCCTATGACCAGCACCAAGCAGCCAAGTGCTGGGAAGAGCAGGGTCGCTTTATGTTCAGCTGCTGGTGCTTGAATCTTGCTCATGGCACAAGCCCTAGGTGTGGTTAGCTGAAGTGATGCTCAGTGGCACCTGTGTTCATTGATGGCTCTGGCTTAGAAGTGCCTCATGTTTCCCATCCAAAGGTATTTATCAGTTCCTTATTCCAAAATGCCATGAACTCAAAAATGGTTTGAGTTTGAGAGCTGAAAGGGGAAGAGTTTAACCTTGATTCAGACAAGAGATGTGAACCTTAAGACACCTGCTGCAGCACCAGGTGCTGAGCTCTTCTGGAATGGGCCTTTTTTGAGCTTTCCTGTTGGAGTTTGTCATCTTTGTGCAAATAATTAAACGTGCTCTGAGAAAGGCTGACTGCACAGCTTAGTAGCCACACACAGAGCCTTGGTTAGGAGAGCCACGAGTCCTCTAGACCTGCCACTGGTATGAGAAATGGGGCGGGTTGTACCCAGCCACAGCTTTTTTAAAAGCTCAAGAAGCAGAGTTGTCTTCCAGGTGAGCCTGGAGCAACAGCTCAGCTCTGCTACTGTGTTGGTGAGAAAAATGATTTGTTAGGAGTCAGTAAATACAGCGACTAATGAAAATGCCATCCTGGTGACAGGGACATGTGAATGTGGGTGGGCATAGCTGACATGTGCAGGAGGTATGTTCAGCTGGAGCCAGCTCCAAGCAGCTGGTGAAGACAATATGTGGCTGACTCAAAGCATGGATGACTTTTAGGGAGCATCCACTGCGATCACAGAAACCAGTGAACTCTGATGCTGCTCCAAGCTTTGTGTTGAAGACATGCTGTCAGCAGCAGAGGTCTTGTAGCCACACAACTTTCTGCTGGCATGCAGCTAATACTCACCCTTGGTGCTTTCTGCTCCCATTCCAGCTCCTCTGGGCTGGCTGCAGAGGCAGCAGTGGAGGCAGGCAGGCAGATTTTAAAGCTGTGAGCTGGCAGGGTGGGAAGCAGGAGAGCGCTGGGACCAGTCTGTCACATGGTGGGTTCACATCTACCCCCCTTCCTCATGTAGCAGTGGCAGCCCCCAGGCTCACACCTTCTTGCCCATTCCCAGCCCCAGGGCACAGGGATGTCACTACTGGGGCAGCTGCATTGCTGCCACCTTGCATCTGCTCGGGCCCATGCTGGTACCAACTGGGCTTAGCCAGTATGAAATTTCTTTTATGGCTCAAAAGAACTGGTCATTTGGGAGAAGTGATGCTAGATGAGACACACTTTAATTTAATGGCATTTAGCACACTGATACTTCTGCTAGTGCCTATGGACCCACTTGTGGACTAATGTTTTGACCACTGTTGGTTAAGAACAGCTGCATGAGCAAAGGGTTCAGCAGCGAGCAGACACAGCAGCACATGGGAAGACCAGGAGGGAATCGGTGTTCATCACTGCTGCGAGTTCAGAGTTTAAACTGATCCAAATGTGGGGGCCAGGGAATCAGACTTGAATGCCTACAAGCCGCCTCCTCCTCCTCCTCTCTTTCGGCAGATGGCAGTACTGCTGACAACACTTGCGTAAGGTCTCCTTGCAGAACAAGCAGAGCTGGAAGAGTTTTTGCTGGTTATTACAGGCTGGATCGAAAGGAGGTTGCCCGAAATGCCAAATGTTCATCGCATCGCAGCCTCACATGAAGCTAGACCGGTCCCCCAGTGCTTTGAGCTGCTGCAGAAGGGAGAATGTGGGGCCTAGAGCAGCATGTCTACCCTGCTGCTTCTGCCTCTAGGGTGGGATGTGCTGCAACACCCAGGGCTTGGCTGCAGACTGGATGATGACCTGCCAATGGCACCTAACAACTCCACCTCCATCTTGCACTCCCACCAGACAGGAGCCAGCAGAGTCCTTGAACACACAGCACAGGTCCTGGGGTTGGCACAGGAGAATATCCTTCATCCTCTTGGTCAGCACCCCTGCGGGCGCATTGTGCCCATGACTCATTCCACAGGGATTTTGTGGTTGCTCTTGGGGCTAAAATTCCAGGTGCATCCTAACAATCTATAAGGCCTTCAAAATCATGCACAAAGCAGGCAAAAAAGTGCTTCTCAAGATGCCTGACTTCTGGACTGTCCATTGGCTATCTTTCCTTAGTTTCTCCAGGCATAGCATTTCCTAGTTCCATTTTTGAAATGGAAGTTTCCTCACTGTCCTGTTTTCCTTTTATCTTGAAGACTGGCACTTTTCTAGAGAAGGCTGCAAGCAAAACCTTGGCCTTCCTCAACCTTCCTGTTGCATGTTAGTTCAAAACTCCACTGCTCATTTACTTCTGGCACTCTCCATGTTTTTTATGATGCCCATAAAAATTATTTTTTTTTTGTAAAAAACATAAACTCCATAAAAAATGGTGTGCTCTGTACACTTTCCATTACTCCTAAGTAGAGCCTATTTACTCTGTCCAAAGGCACTCCACAGATCAATAAAATACCTACTTCACCTAGATCTTCTGGCATTTCACACTGATTACATCCCTCTCAACTGAAGACAAATTATGAAACAGTAAACACATAAAACCAAAACCACAAGCAGATCCAAAATACCTTCCTGCTAAGCTAATCTTGCTGGGAATCACAGTAAAGGTAACCTTCTCCCTCTGAACCAGTACAGTCATTTTTACCTGTGGCACTGAGTTACAACACCACTGAGTCAGGATTGCATGACATTCCTTTGCACAGTTTCAGAAGACCACGTGAGGAGCAACACAAGGGGGAAGCTGACCTATACTTTCTAGGTACCTTAGCTGCTCAAACAGGACACAAATGTCACAGAGGGACCCAGCTCATGGACAGCAAGAGTTCTCATCCTACATCCTTGTGAACACAAGTCTCCAGAGGACTCGAACAGCATAAGGACAGCAATGTGTGCAGGCTGTATGACTGGGGAGCACATAATGTACTGTAGCAAGACACAAAGGCTGTCGTCCTGGGTTCTTCTCAGCATCTTTATAGATATCTCCAGCAGCTGTTGGCAAGCTAGGTCCTGCTCACAGAGCCTGTGGAGACAGGAGTCAACAGCAATATTTATGAAAGAATATGATTTGTTTTTTAAAAAGCCTCTAGTAGTCCATCTCCTAGGAACTTGTCAGTACATGCCATGGAAAGCTGAGCACCAGCAGGAAGTGCATCTGTAGAGAGACATACAAACAATTCTAGAAAAAGTGAATTGAGCAAAATTAAAATGTGTGACATGCATAAGGGGTCATAGTTGTTTTACAAACCTCTGAAGGCATTTGACTCTGCTCTGAACCTTTCATTGCTTCCAAGTGGACCAAGAATGGAATGTCTGCTTTTCATACAGACCTGATTATTTCACTGCTATGTGCAAAAGTGATGCACACATCTGAAGGACCTGAAAGAATGCGACAGTTGTGCTATAAAATCTCACCTTCTGCTACATTTACAGATACACTATTGAGTTTTCTCCCCCCACTCTGTTTTCTTTGCTCTTAAGATAAAAGCTTTGAGACTATAATTAAATAGTCCTGTACCATCTCTCTCCTGTTCTGCTGCAAAAAGGATGCTGAATAGACAACCCTTGCGATGTGCATTTCAAAAATGGGAGAACAGAGACACAGATATATTACCCAATCTTCCCCAAAACACATGGAAACCCAGTGGCAAAGTCAGCAACAAAAAAAACGGTTTGAAAAAAACTTGATATGTATGCTATCTGAATCGCTACATGTGTTCAGTCAATAATGTAGAACACTGTGTGGTAAAAATTAAAATAATGCTTTTATTGATATGCTTAAACATAAAACATAGGTAACATCATAAAAACCAGAAGATAAACCAATTCCTTGATGTACCTAATAGCCAGACATTTTATTTTTTTTCTCAGTAATCACCTGGAGGGGACTGTCATCTTCCCACTGACCTGTGTACCAAACAGCCCTTGCTTTAGGGGTTTTTTAAATGTGTTAATTTGTTCCCATCGAGTTTAAGGACTGTGATGAGCACCATGGTTGTGGCTGTTTTTCCTAAAACCTGGTCCCAAAAGGAGCATCGTGTCTGTTCCGTCCAAACACTGCACAAAGGGTTGCGCATCTTCCAGATGAAGCCCTGACAGATCCCAGCAGAAGTGAGGGTATTAACCCTGTTCTGCTGGAATGCAAACCCACAAAGTTATGTGTTCCTCTAGGACAAGTTTTCGTTCAAACTCATCAACGCTTGGAAAAGCCACAAAGCTCTCAAGAAGAAGTAAGATCTGAACTCAAAAGATTTCTAATAAAGATAAATCTAATACAAGTTTATTCTATAAATATTTTTTTCCTGTCAAAAGACAAAACACTTATAGAAATGTACAAGAAATATTCCTTGGAAAAAAAAAATGAAGCTTCAGAAAATTACAAACTATCAGCTGCTTTAATTTAACTTGAGCCTTGCAGAACTGTGCTGTGCTCAGTCCTGTCTGTAAACCCACAATGATTCCCTCAGTGCACTCTCATTCTCTCTTCATAAACACTTTTGTTAATCACTCTTATCTTCTCCTTGGTAGTGTCTGTATTCTGGCTTCAGCTCCCATGTGTTTTTGTGGGTCCCCTTCACGTTGTAGATGCCTATTTCTCTTAAAATTTCTTTCAAGTATATCTGAAAGGAAACAAAAATTTAAATTATACGGGCAGGCAATTGCCAGTTTCTACGTGACATCACACAGTCTGCTCAATCACATCAACTTGGTTCATAAAAACCACTTGGTGGATAGGTGGACAGCGACGCTGGCTGTCTGGCTCTAATTTGTGCGATAACTCTGTGATAAGAGTCCAGCCCCCGGGCACCAGCAGGGATTGGAGCAGCCTGGGTGCAATGCCTGGCGCAAGCCCCAGAGGCGCAGCAGGCAGCACCTGAGCCGCAGGGGTGACGGCTCTCGGGCAGTCCCTGCGCAGCCCTGCTGGGGTGTGGAGAAGCAGGTACTGGCTAGACGGATGCTCGAGGGGCTGCTAAGCAAAGTGCCTCGGGGAGGGCGATGCTGAGGTTCCTGCAGACCTGCAGCAGTTGCGCCCACCCACGGGTGAGCTCACAGAGATGCTCCCAAGCTCCCGTCTCAAGATGAGGCACTTGCAAAACTGAAGGGTGGAGATATGCCTGAGTTACCCCAAGCGTTAAACAGACAGCTGGTCTAAAAGTCTGTGCGCCGTTACGCTTCTCACACAACTGTGGAGGAGCAGGGGTGTGGGCAGGCTTTCTGCCCTGGGAGCTCGGTGTGCCTGAGGGCTCCCTGGGGCGGTGGGACACAGCCACTGTGCAGTTCTGTACATCACCATTATCTCACACATCTTCCTCCTGCTGGAATTTCTCCACCTGAGCTAGAAGCTCTTGGCTTTTCAACTTCCTTGGGCTGGGATTATCTTGAAACTCCCTGATTTATTCATACCCCATCAAAACCCCAAGCTGTTGGGTTTTGTACCATTTGGCAAAGCTTTAACCATTTTATGGTGGCCTCCTTTTTAGAGGAGAGCTGAGTAGGTGCCAGGGAATTTTATAATATACTCAAATATTAAGGCTAGGAAGAGAAATTAAGAAGAAAAAAAAAGAACTATGATAACCAGTACTATAACCTTCAACACAAGACAGCTCACTAATATCGCCCTCCTTTACTCTTTAGAATAAACACCAGCAATTTCTTTCTTATTTTAAAGAGCTGTTTGCCTGCTTGTTTGTTTAAATATTAATCAGGACTGACTTGAATGGATTGCCATGGCAACCGCAGACCACAGTTTAAGAATCCCCACATTAAATGAATAATTGCTTTAGTTTGAGTGATTTAATGCTCTTTGAGTGTGTATATTGAACTGGAATTACTGGAACCCTTGTATTTTCTGTATTTACAGTTCCACTAAGCAAAAATATCAACATACTCCAACTCATAAAAAAAAGCACAAATATTTGTGGATGACAGGAAAAAAATAAAAGCTGATTGCCCGGTCTCTTTCTTACACTTCCCATTTTTTGCTAAATGGAAAAATTGTGAAATAAATAAGTACTATGTTCTTAGTCAGTAAAAAAAGCCTCTTTTAGAGAAACCGATTGTTTCTCTCACGAGGTACATATCATAAATTTACAAAGCAAAACAATCTGGATCCCACACTAATGACGATACTTTGTTTGGACTCACATAGGAAAGAAATTCTTAAGACTCTATCTTGAAGCGATCAGGGTTGTTTAAAAGATCACTTTGTCCAACAAGTAAAGACAAGTCTGCATAACAGACTGCATACACAAACTAGTTTCTTAGGGTGTTGTCTTTGACCAAAGCGGCTGTGCACAGGAGCCGTGCGAGGAGAGATGGGGGGTCATTTTGTACTGCAGGGATGCCTCTTCAGTCCTTTGGAGTTCATAGCACAAACCCCAGCAGGTGGCAGCAGGAGATCAATATACATCTCTTACACCTTTCTGCATCTCCTCTATTGCAGAGATGCTCTCATTATTTGAGAGTCAGGTGTCTAAGACAAATGTACTCACTGCAACAGCAATTAATGTGCAAACAGGTTTGATGATGGCACTCTTGTTGTGCAATGGATTTTTTAAATGGTGATGAAAACACGTGAAAAGGTGAGTTCTATATATATATGTGTAGATGTGTATACCTGCATATCCACTGCTTTGTTTGCAATCCTTGTGCTGGACTGTCACTGAGAGACACTTCAAAAGATGGCAGAGTGGGTGGAAGAAACACACTCACATTCAAGGTTAAATTCTGCACCAGACCACATGGACAGAGCAATGAGAATTGGAAAAAGATATAATTGCACTTCATCCCACGAAGTACATCTCTATGCAGTTCCTGGGCTGAGAGACCTAGTCTGCATCTGGAAAGCCAGGTCACAAGGCATGACGACGCCGAAGGGCTCAGGCAGAACAAAACCCGCTTTGGCTGCATGGTCTGTGGCTCCCGGTGACATTTTGCACAATGCAGTTCTCATCTCATCTTATTATGTGCTCGTGTCTCTGAACCACCCAACCAGTTAAACAAAGGTTACTTTTAATTTCAACTGGTTTTCAGATCTAATTCCCCAGGCAGTTCTGCTTCCCTCTGGGCAAAACTTCTAAGAGTTTTGATTCAACAGTGTAACAAAATTGAACAAAAGCAACTCAAACGGAACAGCGAGGTAACATCTCTGCCACAAGGGCGGGCACTTCAAGCTGGGACTGTGAACTGCATCAACTGAAGATTTCCAACATATTTTCACTTGGCATTTATGCTTCAGGGGGAAACAAGCAGCAGTGGTTTTGGGGAGGGCAGCTGAGAGCATTAACCACCAAAAATCACTCTGCAGAGGCAGACAATCCTGAACTCTTGGAGCATTTAGACAATTACAGATCAGGGATTATCCTGCTGTACTGTACCACACTTGAGAGCAAGTGGCTTGATGAGTTCAGGGGATGTTATGATTTTTCCTGCAGCATCACTTTTCCGTCCTGTCTGCAGTGTGCTTCAAGATGTGTAGGCCAGCCTGGTACACTGCTCAGTCTGATACGGTATCATCAAGAGAAACTCCCCACTTCCTCCAGTGGTGCCAAATACTGAATTTTAGAGCCTGCTGAGTGCTAACGAGGAGCCCAGAATTTCTTCTCAGAAAGGGATTCAATATGTTTAGACACATATAATCCTAACACAGAAGCTAATCTGTAGGTAATCTGTACATTTAAGGCATCCTCTGCTCTGTTACACCTTCTCTCATGATTTTTTCCACAAAAAGTGAATTATGGGATAAAAACCTCTTCTGAGAGAGGAGTTAACTTCCAAGCTCTGAAAACCCTTCTGAAACTTTGAGGGGAAAAGAAATCCCACCATCTTTAGGATAACCATTACTTCAAGCTGAAATAAAAGAAAAAAATGCAAACAATCTACCCCATTTGGAAAAAGCACAGTTCATATTAGACCACTGGTTCCATTCTTCATAAATACCTGATTGCTCACATAAAAAGCACATTATATTCTCAGACATTAAGTCTAAATCTAGAATTACTGCAATATTTCCAGGGACCACTCTGTATTTACGTATGGGTAGGTGGCAACAGGTTTGCCTGCTACTGCAAATTGTTATTTTTCATTAAAAAGGAAAACAAATAAAACCAGGTTTCCCTAATATAACGGTAGTTCGCTTTCAGAAAATACTTGCTTTGTGGTTTCATGATCACAAAATAAACGTGGCAGCAACCTCCTGTGTAATATGCACCGTATTCTGCACCAAGGATTTTATTTACTATTTACATGTACCACTATGTATGAAAAATACCCTCATTTGTGTGTTACTTCACTAACAAAGATTTTGATTCTCTTGGAAAAATGTGTTTTAAATATTATTAGCCAGTGATGTAAGCACCTAGAACTTCATTTTAACAGAAGCTGAGGAGACAGCAGCAGCATTTTTTTCCTCACATCTGAAAATAACCTCAACATTTAGAAACTCGGAGGAGAAATTACATACCCAGACAATCTTAGACACTATGACAGAAAATAAAGCAGTGAACACTCAGCAGAGATTAATTACCAGCCAACCTCTGCACAGCACAGGGAAAGCATGCCTATTCACCTCTTGGCATTTTACATTTTTTGTCAGGTATAGCTGCTCTGTAAACAATAAAGTCACAGCAGGCATTAGGAACAGCTACTTTATTTGCAGAAAAAAAGACAAAAGTTGCACACCAGAGGCTGAAGTCTGCAGCATCATGGATGCTCGCATACAGAGCAAATGCTGGCTGAGCAGCAGGAACTGAGGGATATAGTATTTTTAAATGGAAATGGATGCCATTAGCAACTCCCTACAGAAGTTTATAATGGAAACCCAGATGGGAAATTACAATAGCTTTAGATGAGGGGTAGATGACACACTAAAAGACAGTTTTGAATTTATCACCATACTGGCTACCCAGAAAATGAAGAAATGCATCAAGAAGAGGATTGTGGTAATTTATTTTCTCAGGATATCTGGGTGTGAGGAAACTGGATGGGCACTGACACCTACAGCAAAACCCCAGCCAGGAATTAACATGAAACCTCTAGCTCGCACACAGCTCAAAACTGAGACCACACAACCCACTCAGGAGAAAAGGGTCTGACTAACCTCAGGAGCCCTGCAGGATTTTTAGCCATCAGTAGAGGCTCAATTAAGAAACACAGATGCAAAGACATAGCCCAAATAACGTGATGTTGGGTCAAATTAGTTTACAATTTCCTTTTAACCTACCTGTATCACTACAATAGTTGAAAAAAAAAAGGGCTGGATTTGCTGAGATGAAAGTACACAGCACAGATCCACTATGCTACAGGCAGTATATATTCGGGAACATATGTTGACAGCAGACACATATAGACAGGCATAGAAATTTATCATAAGCACAATGAAAGTATTTATGTCAGGAGGTATTTTGCAAACACAGAATACAAAACTACCCTATACATGTAATCCTAGAACAAAAACTGGATTAATCTTGCACAACTTTTGGCACCTAATGAAGGAACTTGTGTCAGAAGCAACCTCCTTTGAGCTGATGCAGAGAGACAAGTATATTCAAGGGGCAAATCTCATCACAGGAGGAAGAACACTTTTCTTCTCCCATGGCTTAAGTGGGAGTTGCGGGTGACTATTTCTAGCTGTAGACATGTTAGACAGGATAAATCTGCATCTACTTAAATCTAAAGTGATCAAGATAGCGACTGTCACACCTATCTCTTAAAAAAACATAATTAACATTTTCTTGCCACTCCCTCCATATCTTCCTCCTATTCCTCCTTCTCAGCTCCCATGATCTACACACCTTCTCTGCCACACAGAGGAGGAGTTGACTCATAAGATAAATGAATGGAATAGAAGACATGAATACATTATCCAACTAGTTTATTCCAAGGTACTAGAATACCATGACTCTACATGTATTTGAATTGGGTAATATCTTTGTGCAGCTTTTTAGTCAAACAAATTTAACACCTTGTATTATATAAATCCTCTGATACAGCTCCACTTAATTCCAAATGTGAAGTGAGCAAAACTAGTAAGCATCTCAATGTTTCCCCTCTTTTACAGAGGAATATTTTTTCCATAATCCAGCTGTCACTGTTCCCTCTTCTGCCTTCACTCTAACAACTTTTGAAATTGTTGCTCCATTTAAACTCAAACATAATTAAGTCCCTTTAAGTCTTCTGAAAACTGCAGCTAGGTTGAAGATAGATATCTAAGTCAGCAGTGAAAAACATCAAAAGCACCAAAGATACTTTATGTGTCACTGTCTCCCTCACCTCCCGCCTGGTCTGCTCAAGGAAAGCTTGAACAGGGGAAAAAGGGAAAGACCTGCAAAGTTCACAGATGAAGGGGCTGGCAGACACTGCAGGATAACACAACCATCATGTGAGCACACACCTTCATCATTTTCTTGCTTGTGTATCAAAACAGTGTTTAACAGAAACAAAAAATAAACCCCAAATATCAAACCACCAAACTCTTACTCTAGAGTTTATTCTATTTGTAAAGGAAATCAAATGTTTTTGGTGGTATTGACATGAAGTCTGAGCTTCTAACATGGATAATGCGTGCATTCAATACTAATTCCATGAAACACAATTTTCTAGACCCAGAGACAAAGAGTAAACCCTGTTGCTATGCCAAGATAAAGTTCAGAGGCCGAAGGAAGGACTGACCACCTACTTGCACAAGCTCTCTACTGCTGACAGGAACAGAAATAGGCTATTATTTCAGTGAAGGCAGGAGTGGCATGGGAGACATCAGAGCACTATAGAATTTGGTTTCTAGTATTAAAGAGAACCTAAATAAGAAAGAGACCATTTGGGCTACTGAAATCACCTCTGCTAAGAAAACGCATACTTACTGCAATGCTTGGTATCATACACAGTTCTATGACAGTGAACTTAAAACTTCATGATTTCCATTTTTTTTGGTAAAAAACATTTAGAGAGCTGTTTCAAAGGCATATAGTATATATTAAACTATTTTCTAGATATGGAAAATAAACACACTAGTAACTACTGAAAATGGTTATATTACAATACTGCTAGTACGTACCACTGGCTGTTTGGTTATGTCCACCAGGTCTTTAATGTTGTAATACTGATGTTTCTCAAAAGCTGAAAAAAGCATGTCCAACACTTGTTGTTTATCAGCTCGAGCCCGTTTTCCATCTTCTTTCTTCTTCTTTTCATATTCAATCTATCAGATAGAAACCACATTTTAAAAACATTCATATGTAACACTGTGTAATTCTCAGTGCTGAACATTAAGACATAATAACCTCTCCTATTCAGTAATACACTGTTCAGTGACTCAGTGCTTTTCATCTGGAAATTTTTCTTTTGAGCACTCAAATGTTCTTTTGTGAACATAAACTATGCATTTTGTCCTCAGTAAGGTTTTCAGATATGCATCTCTGCTTTAACCAGTAAAAAACCCCAGAAACATAGTCTGCATGATGTGCCCAAACCTGGAGAGAGAATTAATATTAGTACCAGAATCCAAACTGAGACAGTATTTTCACTCCACCTATGCCGGTATCAGCTTCTGAAGTATAATGATAAATAGCAAACAACCAACAAATTACCGCATTTGGCAAAATCCAGAGACCAACATGGCTAAATCCACAATCATAACAACCACCTGCCCAAAGGATGCTCAAATGGCCCTTGGACACTGCCTCATCTGTTCCAGAAACAGCGCTCAATGCAACCACTCCATCAATACAAAACCAGTCTTCACCAAGTGAAGACACGCTTCAAGATCTCTTCAGGAGAAACCTGAGTAGCACACACAAAGTCACGGTAGTCCAAAAATAATCACCCAAGCATGTTCAGGCCCCTCACTGCCACACATCATCCTATTTCAGAATGTGTATTTAAAAGTATTTAGCTGTTATAATCTGCACAAGATGACCATATATTTTTGCAGAAACTTTTATCACTGCCAGCCTCCAAAAATACTTCCTGTATTTCCTCACATTCATCATCAGAAGCAAGATTTGCACAGACCAGCACACCCCAAACAAACCCCAATCACCGCAGAGCACCAACTGTGTCTGCCAGCACACCACCCCATTCCCCCCCAATACCACCCCGAACAACAGCAAACCACCAAGCTCCTTGGAACCAACAAAGGTGACCCAGAAGGTAATATATTTCATGTAGTCAGCAAGTGCTTTCAGGCAAACTGCGTGGGTGGATTCAAAGCAGTGCAGATCCAACGTACAGCAGAAGTGCATGTGATCAATAAGGGAGATATGCCTGGCTGCCAGTGGGATAATTTTGTATGGGAGTCATTCTGCCTCTGATGTCTCAAACCTGATCCTCAAAAGGAAGACCTTCAGAGAAGATGCCTAGAAATGAAAATTCACAGTTCTACTGGATACTAAAAATCTTATTTTTTATGAGATATTAGTTTTATGACACAATTTATTTTTTTCCTGTGTTTCCTTGCCAGCTAACTCCTTCCTACTCTCTGAGTGAAAACAGCCTGTCTCTTGGTATCTGTCCCGAAGTGGCTAAAGACTATTACCACCTTTGCCATTGCTCACAGGTCTCTGGCCAGCTAACTCTTCCATTTCTTGAACCAGATGTACATCACTAAATTGAACGCAGAGCAACCCATAGCTTGAAGTTTGTTGCTCCTGCTTAAAACCTAACATGGGTTTGGGCATCCAAATACCTCTCTGCTTTTCCAGTCATATGCTCGTGCTATAAAATATACAAACTCTCTGCAAAAACTCACACAACTTATTTTCATCCACTAATACACTTTGGCGTAATTATGTAGCTCTTTAGCCTATGCATTTTAAAAAAATCTTCAAAACAGGAATAGCTTTCCAACAATAGCAAACTGTAGCATGAAGCTTCACAATACATCATCTTGGTTGCCATGATCTACAGCAGAACTGTACACCACGAAAACTAGAGTAGGAACATAAATCTAGGATGTTTGCCTTGCTATAAAAAATAGTCAAAACATTTGCTTCTTCTGAAAGTCCAACAGACAAATCATTAGGAAGCTCTGTTGACCTTAAAAAGGTTTTTATTGTAAGCTTTGGAAACCCTGTTGTGGATTCAATTTCTGTTTGTCAGGTGGTACAGCTTCACTATGCAGGACAATGCAAGTAGACTGCATCTAGTCATAAACACATGAAGTAGAACTGCAATGGCACTGAAATACATATGAACAAGTCTACTCAGCTGACACTCTTTAAAACCACAAACCCTAAATACAGTCGGGATCCATTAACAGAGAAGAAAATTACTACACAGCTAAAGACCATTCCCATGGCTGCAAGTTGAATTCTTTACCAAGCTGCCTGGCCAGGGTGCTCGTAGGGTTGCCTGCTTCTGTTGGTTGGAACTCCAGCAACAAAGCAGTTGGCCAGTCCTCCACTAGGTATAGTCACATAGTCATACAGGTCTCGGAGAAGTAGGGAAAAATCTCATTCACCTAGAAGTCTGCTATGACCTACAGCACTACCCTCCTGGTAGGTGAGCAAGGGTTTCTGTGAAGCACCGAAAAAAATTATACAAAGAATGGGAAGTAGGAGGAGATTGGTTGGCCCTTTGCTGTATGAAATGTAGGATGAAATGGGAGATGTGTGAAAGTGCTTGTCTCTTCCACTGTCTATTACATGGACTGATTAACAAAAAGTTCTTTGCATCTTATCTTCATTGGATCTGACACTAGTCAGTCTGCGGCATGCAAAAAGTTTTTAATTTATATCTGGCTTTAGTCAGAATTTACTAAGATGTATGATGAGCATTTATACTTTTCCTGCCAGAGAAACCACCTCTCCAGAGCAATCATCTGCTACCACTGCCAAGCTCTAGCTCAGTGCAATGGCGTAGGGACTTGCTGCAAGGACACGGGTTCATCCTGAGGACAGTGAAGCGTGCAGGGTTTAAGACATGCATTTTAAATTTATTTTAGAATGATAGCTGTCCCTTTGATCTTAAAAAATACATGGATACGTCACATCTCAGGCTACAGTCTAAAGTTGATACTTCACAGTAGCACTGAAAAACACTTGTTATGATCAGAATCCCATTACACTGTGTATTTCAGAAGTCATATTTCCATCTACAAGAACAATTTTTGTTTCTGTTTTCTAATATTATTTGTGTTTGAAACCTGTTTCTTTGCTTTTTAAGCCAGAGAGAGTCAAAGGGCAAACCTGCTGTCCCATAAGTAATAAGACTGAAAGTGCTTCAAATAAATGAATAAGATCATCACAAAGTATGGCAATTATCACCATTTTACATGGAATGAAACCAAGATAGAGAAAATATCTGGCATGCACAAGGTTGCAGATACCGCCATGTTACTTATGTTTTCAGAAGAAAATGAGTCAACAACAGCAACCCAAAAAAATAATCTAATATAGTTGGGTACAATAAATACTTTTTGGCCTTGTTTGAAAATGGCTCCATATTCTTTCCCTTTGGCAGTTCATAGTCAAACACACGAATTACCATCCTGTAGGATATATCGTACATTCCCTTCCGCATAGGAAGGAAATCAGGAACTACCACCTTATGTGGTCCTCTGCAAAAATCAAGACATTGACACTGTATTCTCCTGGAAGCAGAGTTTTCTAATTAGCCGCTGCAATAATCTGCAGCAGGCTTTCTTCAGGATGAATTTTCAGCTTTTTTTGACTTGGGGATCCACAGAATTTTCTGGTTTCTTTGTGCAGTTGCTGATCAGGTCATGGCTGATATCAGTAAATAACATTCTACTGTATTTTCAGTAGAGCCCTATTACATTTGAGGCATGGGCTTATGGGGGACTAGGGCTGGAGACTTAAAAAATGTTTTGAATATATGCATGTGTTAACATTCTACAAGAGGAGCGGGTATATTATCCAGCCCTAATTTGTTACCAGAAAAGCCTCTGATACTTTAGAGGTCAAGACAGTAGGAGAGATTAAGGCGTCTCTATTTGCAGTGCTTGAGTTCTGGGTTCCTGCATATACCTGAGGTCGGTCACTTTACAGAGTAGAGACCTATGCATTTGTTTTGAGGTTAGCAACTTTTCTCTGACTCGAAAACACACTGGTTGAAAGATGTGGTGTGAAAGATAAAGACAATCAACAGGCAGCATGACTGCCACAGCAGCAGCTGCTATGCCTGTTCTTACCAACCCTTTTGCAATTTTCAACCTGCCTGAACAACAAGAACAAAATGAACAAGAAGAAAAACAGAAACACAAACAAACTGCAACCTCCTCAGACAGAATGTCAAACTGAAGTGATGGAAGAAACCGATCTCCTCCTTTTCTGGTTTTTGATTTGTTTTTAAGGATCAAGCACAAGAGCGAAGCACTGAGGTTATTCACTCTCTACACGGCAGAGCTATGGGAATAACGGGTAAGTAACACAGGTGCAATGGAAAAAGCTACTGGGACTCTCAAGACAATCTTCTGAGAACAACGACAAAAATCCATGGTGCTGTTTGCGCCTCTTCAAATCACATATAGCGAAAATGTGCTTCGCTAGCAACCAGCTACAACTCTCCCCAGAAAAAAACCTACTCGCTTTAAAATTGATGCTTCCTACACAAAGGAACAAGGTACCAATAAGGCCATTCTCAACATTTTCTTCACTGATGTTAGGTCTCTGACAGGACAATTTCATGACTGTGTATAAAACCCTAATTATAATAGTCTCCTGGAAAATAACATGAAGTAGTCTCTTTAAGCAAAGCACAATCTTTTTTTTTGCTAGTAAACTGTAATGGCCAGCATTATTCTTTCTCTATTATTTTAGTGCCTTGGTACACTCTCCTCAGTAGGAGCTATTTTACATTCTCTGAGCGAGCTAAAGTAAATCAAGGATGAGTGTTTGTACTCCCTATACAAATGCAATGTGAATATTCAAATATCCTTAATTCATTACTGTATAAAAACAACGCGCACAGAAAACTGAATATCAAAGCCTCCCTTTGTTAAAAAGTTATTTGCAGCTGGCATCCCAAGTTGCCCACATTTTAATTAGCAAAACTCCAGCATTTCCCTCCAACTTCAGCAACAGCTCCCACTATTGTCTAAAAACACAGAGCACATTGTGAAGTGCTATTTAAAAGAAAAAGAAAAAGCATGGTATCTGTTGCTGTTTTCTTCTTTTTGTCTTGTGAATACACTGCTCATAGCAAGTTACAGTGCAGCCTTTCATTTTTTTTCCTTCTGTTTTCTTTTGCAAACAGGATGTTTTATGCAGTAGGCTTAAATAATTTTTTGAGAGTTGTATTACAGAATGCATGTACACTGTAAACTAATTAGATTTCTTTAAAATGGTGTGGTTTTTAAATTTAAAATACATTAAAAGATGCTTTGATTTCAAGCAAGGACCATTTCAGAACATGCTGTCTAATGTAGAAGTTGTGAGTTTATCCCTGCAGGGCTTCATACAGAAATCAATTTCCCTTTGTTTACCTTCCCAGGATGTCGCTAAGCTTGCTGAAAAGCGGCCAAAATTGCCCACTTGAAGGTATCATTAATACTGAAGCTGATGTATTACACTGCTTCGGTAGACAGCTAATAGAAAGGTGATAGAGAAGTGAGACTAAATCTGAAGTTTCATCTGAAGATATCTGAAAGAAGTCTTAACGGTTTTCCCATCCCCTGAAGCACAGGTACGACCGTCTATAGCATAGGAGAGCGGGATGGGGGGAGACCACAAAGAAGCCTCTGAAGGGGTAACTAGGACTACTAGAGAACTTTTCTGCTGTGTTACGAAAAATAATTAAGTCACAGAAAGATTCCAGCTGCAAGGACACTAACATTGAAACCTTTTATAGACATGCATCATCTACAGATATAAATAAAAGGAAGGTCCCTTTCCCAGAGAAGAAAAGCTAAATTATAATCCTGGCATATACTGTAATGGAATTGCAATTTCTTCTAATAAAAACGTGGGTTTCATATAATTTCTTGAAAAAAATAAAACAACTTTCCCTGTCCTTATATTCAAACAAGCTATTGCTATTTCCCATCCATGTTTTCCCTCCTTCCTCCTCTTGTATGTCCATTTATGGGTACACGGAGCAGCCACACTTAAGCTCCATTTAATATTCTATCATCTTTTCTTTCAGGAAATGTTACCCCCTGCTTTCTTATTTAGTAGGTACTCATTCTTTCCTTGGAAACTCCCCAGAAGATGACTGAGTGTATCAGCACGTACAGTAGTTTGGACAGTTTTTCTTATTGTGAAAAGCCTTGTCCCCAACAGGGCTGTCATATGATTACAAGTAATGCAGCAAGTTCTAAGAAAGCAACTGCTTCTTGAAAACAGCAGAAAAATTTAACCAAGAGGTTTAAAAAGTTCATGGACTTGTTCTCCCAGTTGTATATCCTTTCAGCCATCTTACCTGAACCTTAATAAAAGACTTAATGAAAAGAAAGATGTTGTAGAAAGTAGCTGTGCCTGGGCCTTTAGAGCCAAGGCAAGGCCAAGAGTGACTCAAGTGTAAGCACGTCCATCAGAACACTTTTAAAGTAGACATGAAAAGTAAACACACTGCCAATGGATTTCCACTAGCATGGACATCTATGTAACCAACAAAAACATTACATTTAGGACACAAGAGCATCGTAACTTTTAAGAAGCCTGGTTACATCCTGGTTATACCCCCTGAATCTCACATAAACTTCTGCAATGATACGACAACAGCAGTTTGCAACTGGAATAAAGATTCACAGACTGTCTCCAGGTTGAAGTCATACTGTTGTCATTATGCTAGCGTCAGGGAAATGGCACAGAACCCTGCTAAAATGAGAAGCTGTACATCACTGTAGCTTATTCCAGAATTAAAGGAGAATAACAGTAGCATCATAAAACAATATACTCCTATAAAATTGTATTTGCATAGCAGGATATACCAGTGTGACTATTTTGGTTAAATGTCATTCCCTTAGCTGAAATACTTATACTGGTATGATCATCTATGTATAGATCAGACTTTGAACAGTAACTACTACAAAACAGTCCCATGAGAGAGAAATTATTATTTTTGGTTCTGCGAAAATAGACTGCCTTTCAGAATAATGCTTAAATATCATCCAGTATATTGTCATTTGTTTTATGTAAATAAAATCTTAATAAAAAGTGCAAAAGTTTAAATGACTAACAGAGTGACTCATTTTCAGTATGACTTAACATTTCTCACATTCAACAGTAACAGCAATTATATATGCATACATACAAATTACTCAAAGAGGATCTTTAAGAAAAAGGACATTATAGTTTGTATGTACATCAACTGATCTGGAACAGCAGCGTGGGTGTAATATTGACAAAGCTAATGATGCAAATAACACATACTATGAAGGTATGAAACTGTGAAAAATTATCATCTGTTATTCTTTTCTATGTGTCAGTTCCTGCAAAGGACTGGAAACTAACGATTCTTTTCAAGTCTTTTACCCACCTCCATATGATATTTTATTTGGCCCAGAGGAGTGCTTCCACATCTCATAGCACAAAGCCAGAACTGCATTTTATTCCCAAATGTCAGAATTACATTTCAAAAAAAGACTAGAGGAAAAATGTAATAAAGACACTAGAAGAGGATTGAGTAAAGGCGGTCTGCCCTCCATCAGGTAACATGAGAGAGTTAGAAATGGCAGACCTTAGCCCCAAGGGTGATATTTGTTTGAGGCAGAAGATCCCCACAAGACAAAGTCAGGGAGAAACCAGATAACATGGAATATTTCCAAAGACAGTGACCACCTGTGAGCAAAAGGGCTGCAGGACATCCAGCACAGCGATTCTGGAGTCCTGAGCCAGACTCCTCCTGGCTAGCAGAAGAAGGGAGGATACTTAAAGCTACTTACATTATATTGATGATTAGCCACTGGTTTATAGTTTGTGGTCACTGCTTTGTCCAGCTGTTGTGATAGCCTTACAGGTTTAGAAGATTCTTCTATCTGTAATCTGCACAGCAAAGAAGAAGAGAATTAATAAAAAGTTCAGACAAGAACACACTCCAAATGAATTCTAAAAATCTGCAATTATGAACCAGCTCTTATCAAAGGTTGGCTGCAAGCAAATCATAAAGCAAAACAGATGCACTGTTCTGAATTAAGTTTTTCCTGCTCTCTTTTGCTCGAGGACACTGTGCATTATTAGGACACTGTACATTACAGGAGGTTCTGAAATGCTGAAAACGAGGCAACTATAAAGGGAACATACTAAAACCCATGTCTGAATACAAATTTTAATCCAAAAGCCTGACACTCAGGTGGAAGAAAAGCCTGTGCTCTTAAAAAAGATTAAACCCAACCCAAATAAACCCTGAATCTCCCAGCTTACTCAGCTGGGGGTTGAAAACCTTTCAATCCAGCTCTGCTGACTCCAGAGCACAGCAAAGATCAGACTCCATGACTTCCTCTTAGATACTTTAATGTAAAAATATAAATTTCTGTGACCCTTCTTTTGGCATTATATTAAAGTAACAGAGCACAAATAAATGTTTTACGAGCACTTTTAAAAACACAGAGAAATCCACCCAGGTTCAAACCAATGTACAATCAAGTCTCAATCGTACAGTTAACAAAAGGTGGCCTTCAGCCCTCTTTGAGAAAGACTCTGAAAAAGTCAGGCATTGAGCGCATTTTGTCAAGCTCATCCCCATGTAATTTAAAGATTACATATGATTGTGTAGGAGTACTTAATTCAGATTTAACACTCAAGAATTACTACATCAAACCAAGATGCATTAAATGAAGCTTTAGGAAGGTACAGGACAATGTCTCTTCAGAGAAAATTGCTTTGTGGCACAAACAATTAATATGTTATAACCTGTGAAGTTATTTTGTTTCCAAAGGTGGAAGACCTGAACACAATATAAGACTTTTAGACCAATAAATGTACAGTGATGTTTGCTTCTTTCCAAAGAAAAATTAATAAGGTGACATTAATACACATAGTAACTATCTGTTTACTAATGTAAAACACCAATGTGATAAAAAACAGTATTTGGTTATCACTGATTTCATAAAAACATAAATTTAGAGTTTTGGTTCTATGTTACCACGCTCCTGATTTAACTCCTGAACAACCTAAATAAAATACATTTAAAGTAAGCATTAAATTAAGAAATACATTCTCTAGTTTTAGCAGCTGGAAATAAAGTCAATCATCCTCCATAGGTAGTATTGCTGGACAGTAGTTGCCAGCACTTTTGTCTCATACATAGATACAAACTTGCTTCCTCTTTAATCTTTGTAGACTTGTCACTTGTTCTATAGTTTTAACTACCCTTAAGTGACCATTGCCCTGTATTCTACATTTCTAAATCAGGAGAAGGTACTTCAATGCCTTCTTCTGTCCAAATGTAATACATTTTTTTCTTTAGCTTGAAGGAAAAATCAATGGGAAGGTAAATGAACCGTGAACACTTTTTACCTCTGTTCTGGCAAATAAAGGTAGAAGTTTTTAACACAAGAGTTTATCTTTTGGCCTTCAATCTAATTAAATGATTTTAAAGATTTTATTGATCTGGTTACCAAAGGTCTTCTAAACTCACACTTCACAAAGAGGTACAGGCTAAAGCTAAATCAATAGCTTTTCTCCAAATCAGTCTTATTCTCCACTTCTTCATGGCTTAATTTTTTTCTTTTTGGTCTCAATGATTTTTTTATTTTGGAATAGTTTGGCTTTAAATTTTTTTTAAAATCTTTTCTCACATTTATTCAACATTTTTTCCTATTGTTTTGACCTGGGGAGTTTTCTAGTCCTCCATCTCCCCCACCGTAGCTATTTTTCTTCTCACTTCTCCCATCTCACAATTTTCCTTTCCATGAAGGAGATTTCCTGCTCAACTTTTTTACTAGGAATTCTTGTCTCTCCTTTCCCTCCCAAGATCACTGGACCACCTTCACATGGACCAGATTTAGATATTTGATTTGTGATGGTGTTTCAGAGTCCTTCTCATACAGCTGCAGCAGAGTAAGTGATAGACAAGGTTCACAATGATACCGAAATGCATCAGAGGGTCTCACGTTCTTGGGGAGTGCTGGGCTTAGAATGGTGCCATTTCTCCATGATTAAATCCTCCTTGCACTGGGCTTTATATTCACTATTCTTAACAATGTCAATTTACACTGTCCTCCACTTCTTCAGGAAAACAGCCAAAGAACATTAGCCCTTCAATGATGAAATGCCAGAACACTGAAAATATGAACACCTCAGATTGTCCTCAGAAGGAAAAGCTTTAGAACGGTTATGTCAACCCTCCTCCAGCTTCTTAATAAATTAGATATTTAAGTGTGCAAACAACTGATAGCTCCTTAGCCTAGAGCCTGTCATGAATGTCTGACACCACTCAGCGTTGAAGGTCTCTTCTGGCATTTTAAAATTACAATACAGGAAATCTCACCACCCATTTTGGTGCAGCTTCCATGAATTAATCCTTCTTTGCATAAAAGAACATTTTATTTCTCAATATTTTTCACCTGCTATGCAGGATATGCATTGCATTTTTTTTTTATTTTAACCTGCTAATTTCCAAGCCAGTAGAAAAACAAACGTGTAGGAGAGCTAATGCACTTCTCAGAGGCCTCCAAAGGTTGATGGCAGTGAAGCTGAGTTTAACATGTGAAGTTCCCCAGCACACAGTCCTAAAAGCAAAGAAAATCTTGCCTGCTTAGGAAAAGGGATGGAAGCCTACCAATTGAAAGTGAAAATGGGCAATCTATGTTTGTGAAATGGCAGAAGACTTCAGAAAGATCTACATATACCAACTAACAAATATATCAGCTACAAAGGTATGTGTCTGTGAAAGGCATTTCAGAGATATCCATGTTGTACTTCAGGATTTCCAAACGACAACCCGCAGATCTCAGATGGTCTTTAGAAAACTGTCTAACAGTACAATGTTGACTTTTTTTTTCTGTTTCTAGTTGATAAATTGCTGTAGCGAGAACTAAAAATATATTACATTCTTGGTATTTTTTAATGCATGCAATTGCAGCAGTTGCTACATGCCAATATGGAAATCTAACTGGGAAACACGGTGACTCAGGAGGCAAACCTTTTTATTAACATGCATTTATCCTACACATGCATCTTGCTCTTCTCCCTAATGGCTGCCCTCCTCATTTCTTTTTCTGCAGCTTTCAAGATCTGGAGAATGACAGAGCCTCAGTTTGCCTTCCTTCCACTGGGCTTCCATGCAGAATACCACCACACAATCCTATGTGGAACAACAGCTGCTGCACATCTGGAGTTAGCCTCCCCTGAATGCACAAATACAGGTAAAGGGTCTGACAAATGTGCTATAAACCCCAAATTAGCAAATGGTTCATGTGTGGATGAAGCATTGAAATTTGCTTAGTGCATTACAAAGGGTAAAGACAAATAGCCTGTAATCATTTTGTCCAGATGATGTGTTGGTACAGACACTATTTGCAGGGAAAATACGGTATGGGTTTTTTTTCAAAACCATGACGTAATTCTGTATTCAGAAAGTAGGATGTCTGGGTGAATATAATTTACTTTTCAAATTTTCATAGCTGTTGTTCGAAAAAAATTGATGAAATTCATATTTATACGTTCTAATAATTATACACCACAAAATTTATAACAAAAGCTATGAATTGGGCATTATACTAGCCTTCTAGATTGATGTTTTAATGTGTTACAGATATAATTACTTTTAAATTCTAATTTCTTAAACAGAATTTAAAAAGCAGTATTAAACCAAAATACTATAAAGCGTTTTATACAGGGTTTTCTCAGAGTGGATCTGCTGAATCTTAATTGAAACTATTGGCAGGAATAAAGAAAAAAAAATCAATAGATATTCTGAGTCACTGGTGACACCGACTTAAAGTAGCCGTGGCTTTTTACCTACTACTGTTCATTATGATTTACAGGAGTGTGACAGTTAAAAGCCTTAATACAGCTCAAGAACTACCCACAACTCTCCAAGGAGTTAAATTTTCCACTTGACTCTTGTTGAATAGCTAGTGCCATAATTCATCCTAATATCTAGCCTAAAAAATAAAAAGAGAATGCATTTTTTTTCCCAAATCTGCCAATAAATTGGTGACAGAGCAGCCACCAGCCTGCACACTGTGGTTTGCTCTTCCATCCCCAAGATGAAATATAGGTCTTCTGCCTTGAAATACAACAAGTAACCAGCACGACACTGAATTCACCACAGTAATTTCCCAGCAAAATAAATTTTATACTGCAACTCCGATTTGTCATTGTGCCTACACTGGAATAAATGAAAAAAATATTTGAACAGGCTGGAAATAATTCCATAGGGCTTGTCAACATACAGCAGGCTCATAAGGGGAGACAGATGAAGGCAATATGTACATTCCTATGAGGAGATGCTCATTGGCTTTTGAATATATATACCTCTTCCAGCACAAAAGAAATAAACGAAAGACCTTTAGATTAAATGATTTCCTGTGATTAATCTTCTGCCACAAAACAGATGTTTCAAAGATAAGAAGCAGGTATTAATCAGAAACACTGCTTGAGCTTGAATTCTTGACATTTCTAAAGAAATTACTGTACAGATAGGACTGAAAAGTTTGATACCTTTTTGTGCTTGGCTGTTGTTTACATAGGGCACCAGTAAGTTAGGAGCCAACCTTAGTGTTGCAAAACAGGAAAGGTTGGTTTGCTTCTCCCTCTGCAATATCACTTGACAGAGACACACTGGAAAAGATGTGGCTTGTTGCCCAAACCTTTGGAGGGGAAGAAACACAAACTCTCCAGCTCTGCACAATTTTGCAGCCTTTTTTTTTTTTTTTGATTCCTCACAGAGGTTTCCAGTCCAGTACCAGAGGAATGAAATCCACGAACTAATGCTCTCTAGTCACAGAATCATAGAATCATAGAATGGTTTGGGTTGGAAAGGACCTTAAAGACCATCAAGTTCCAACCCCCCTGCCATGGGCAGGGACACCCTCTACTAGACCAGGTTGCTCAAAGCCTCATCCAGCCTGGCCTTGAACACCTCCAGGGATGGGGCATCCACAACTTCCCTGGGCAACCTGTTCCAGTGTCTCACCACCCTCATAGTGAAAAACTTCTTCCTAATGTCTAGTCTAAATCTGCCCTCTTTCAGCTTATACCCATTACCCCTTGTCCTGTCACTACACTCCCTGATAAAGAGTGCCTCCCCATCTCTCCTGTAGGCCCCCTTCAGGTACTGGAAGGCTGCTATTAGGTCTCTTCGGAGCCTTCTCTTCTCCAGGCTGAACAACCCCAACTCTTTCAGCCTGTCCTCGTAGGGGAGGTGCTCCAGCCCTCTGATTAATTTTGCGGCTCTCCTCTGGACTCTCTCCAACAGGTCCAGGTCTTTTTTATGTTGGGGGCCCCACCTCTAAACACAGTACTCCAGGTGGGATCTCACGAGAGCAGAGTAGAGGGGGAGAATCACCTCCTTCGACCTGCTGCTAATGCTTCTCTTGATGCAGCCCAGGACACTGTTTGCTTTCTGGGCGGCAAGCGCACACTGCCGGCTCATGTTCAGCTTCTCATCCACCAATACCCCCCCTCACTCAGGAATTCTATACTTGAACCAGACACAGGCAGTTGCATTACATGAAGCTTCATAATATCTGGTAGGGACAACAAAGATTTTTCTTTGCCTTTGTATTTTGCTAAGCATCCCAAACATGATAGAGGTAAGTACGTCTCATAGAACCATATCCAAAACAAGCTAAAAAAAATAAATGTAACAATATAGCTTCACACTGACTTCTCTTGTGTTCATTCAAACTACCACACCTTGCTGTGGTTCAGGTAGCATCTTTTCTGACTCTTCTTCCAAGCAAGAATATTAGTAATATAAGAAGTGAGCAGATGATGGGCAAGTGATGAAAACTGCTATGAAATGCTGAAACTTAAAGTTTTTGTAATTCTGTGAGAACTATAGGGAACTCAGCATCCTGTAGGGCACATCCTGCTAAAACAATCCCATGGCAGTGCCCAATCACAAACCACACAGGAAATTACCAGAATGACCTGATCAGTAAAAATACACAGTGTCTTATAATAACATTATTGTTGCTGTTATATATATAACAGCATTATTATATATATTATATATAATATAGATAACAGTATTATTTTTATATATATTATATATATTATATGTATATAACCTCTTGCTACACAAAACAAGCTGTCACATATTCTGAAAGATAAGAACTAGCAAGACTCACATTCAGCATGTTGTGTTTTGTTTTAAGAAGTCCTACTGTCTCAAGTTAAATGGAGGCAGATGACTGGAGCCTGTTGCATGGATAAATCTACTATTCTCCTTCAGACATTGTGTGTTACTCCAGCACACACACAGTCAAAGCAAAGCGCGTTTGTCTCCATTTATAAAGACTAGACAGGCAGACAGAGAAATGGACAAGCTGAATGGAAATGGCATTAAGAAGTGCATTTGCCAGTGAACTAATGAAATGTTTCAGATTATTAGTATAGAATATGATTTATAACTAATTTTAAGTCCTGAAATCCTGGCATTTCAAGAAAAGTGCTCCAATTATTATATGTTCAGGAAACCTATTAGGTTTTTCTGAAGTTGACATCTTCAACTATATATGTTGAAGGCTGAGCAATGAATCATATTAATATAATTTCACGTCTAATATTGAGACAGACACAACAGTCATAACTGAAGACTCCAATTCTAGCAGTTGCTAGGGAAAATCCCATGGGACAGGGTACTTGAAGGTAAAGGGGCCCAAGATAGCATTCAAAGAGTGCTTCTTCCAAGCTCAAGATCGGTGCATCCCAACGGGTAGGAAGTCAAGGAAGGGTGCCAGGAGGCCTGCATGGTTAAACAGGGATCTGTTGGGCAAACTCAAGTGTGAAAGGAGGGTCTATAGATCATGGAAGGAGGGGCTGGCCACTTGGGAGGAATATAAGAATGTTGTCAGAGAGTGTAGGGAGGCAACTAGGAAAGCTAAGGCCTCCTTAGAATTAAACCTTGCTAGAGGGGTCAAGGACAATAGAAAGGGCTTCTTCAAATACATTGCAGACAAGGCTAACACCAGAGGCAATGTAGGCCCACTGATGAATGAGGTGGGTGCTCTGGTGACAGAAGATACAGAAAAGGCAGAGTTACTGAATGCCTTCTTTGTCTCTGTCTATACTGCCGGAGGCTTTCCTGAAGAGTCCCGTACCCTTGTAGCCCCAGAGGAAGTCAGAACAAAGGAGGAGTTTGCTCTGGTAGATGAGGACTGGGT
>WKFP01014320.1:1216073-1230882 GCA_011057875.1 Pterocles orientalis | reverse complement strand
CCCAGAGAGGTTGTGGAGTCTCCTTCTCTGGAGACATTCAAAGCCCGCCTGGATGCGTTCCTGTGTGATCTGATCTAGGTGTTCCTGCTTCGGCAGGGGGATTGGACTAGATGATCTTTCGAGGTCCCTTCCAATCCCTAACATTCTGTGATTCTATGTCCTTCTCCAGTACAGAACACAAGATGATATGAACGAACAATAAGTAACAATTTCTTATGCATTTTATTTTCTGGTTTGATAAAATGGGAATAATGGATTAAAGCCACTAAGCACCCATTCTTCCTCTCTGAGTTTAGTATTGCAAATAATTAAAAACCTTCTGGGACAAGGCTGTGAGAATAAATAAAGTGAATATAAACTAAGACAGACTTTAGCATTCAAGAAGTGATATAATTGAATAACTTTCTCTCTTAATTAATGACCAACTTCAAACATTTTAAGTGATGCCCTAATGCAACTAGCATGAAGAAAATTGTAAGATCTGCTTGATATTAGGGATATTTTTAATCAATCTCAAATGTGTCTGTGAATACTTCCTCTAGAAGTGTCCTGATGCTGACGAAGTCAGGCTCTGGTGGTGCCTGGTCCATTCCACATGGTGGAAGTGTGTTATCCGGGGCTAAGCTTAAAAAGGAATCATAACTCAGAGATATCTTCTATGCAATGTGACTGTCAAGTGAGGTTATAAGCAAGTCCATCCATTATCATGGCTGATGAAGTCTGTTTCTTGTCTTTGCCCCTGTTAGGCTTGTTTGTCCAGGTTTGTGTCTCCATATGTTTTGCTTGTTGCTTCCCCTCTTTACTCAACACCCCTTTTTGCACCGAAAAGGGCCCTTGACCAGATACCCTTTAAGGATGCAGATGCCCATTCACCCTTGTGAAGCAAGGCAGCCTCTGCTCCCTCCTTGCCCTTCCAGGAGGACTTGGGTCAACACTTCTTGGTAGGTAAAAAAGCCCTTCTACCCCTGTCATGCTGTGGAACAATGGAAAGGCCTTGAACAACCAGTCACAGAATCATAGAGTCATTTAGGTTGGAAAAGACCTTTAAGATCATCGAGTCTAACTGCAAACCTAACACTACCAATTCCCTGGGCAGCCTGTTCCAATGCTTGATAACCCTTTCGGTGAAGAAATTTTTCCTAATATCGAATCTATCCCCCCCGGCGTAGCTTGAGGCCTTTTCCTCTCGTCCTGTCGCTTATTGCAAAGAAACAAACATTTCGTTATTAAAGTTCATGTGTTCTGGAAGAGTAAAGAAGTCTGCAGCTCTGCATTTATTGAAAATGTCAGGACTTTGCAGTCCTTTCCATCTTACGGTCATCATATTCAATCAATTGATGCCCAGAAGGGAAACAAACTCTCAGTTATTGGTTCCTATCATACTTTCGACATTTTCTTATTGATACACACACCACAAACATCTCTGTTGTGCCCAGCTTTCTGCCCAACACAAATCCCACACAAGCAAGAAGGTCAAGTTCAAGAGCAAACCAAAGCAGAGCTAGTGGGGACAGTCTTCTCCAAAGACTAAGCCAGGCTGCAAGTGCATCTGTTCATGCTCCATTACACGCGGTACTTCTATATGGGGCACCTCATCTTAGTTTCTAAGTGGGACACAGCATACTTTTATACCAGAGTGCTTACACTTGTGGCTTATTCCAGTGACAGAAGGTCTAAAACTAAGGTGAAGTAAAATCTGGATGTCCTTTTGTGGTGTCTGGAGCATGTGGAGTACCTTGAGCACAGGTATAAGATGAGGCATAAGAGTGGCAGTGATAAGGTGCACTGAGCAGAAGAAATTAGGCAGCATGCCAGAAGAAATGGGAATGCAGGTGGAGTTTCGGAGAGAGTTCTGAAGAGACACGCAGATGTACATGACACACATCAGTCTCATGTGGAAAGAGGGACGCAACACAGAGTCTGGAAGAGAAGCACAACACAACAGGAACGGCCAGATAGGGAGAAGTCTGGTAGACACACTCCAGAAAAACAGCAAGGAGGAGGAAAAAGTAGTTTAGAAGGCCTTACTTTCCCTTTGGGGTTTGTTCAGCTAAGACATGCATTTGAAGATCCACAGACCTCTACCTAGGAGCTAACCATTCCACATGGCCAGTACAGCAGTCCGTACAACACACACAGATGTCCGTGTCTTAAATATTGGTAGGAACGAATAACAAGCAAAAGCGGTTCCTTGCTTCAGCGGAAGCACCAGGAAACTCACAAGCCCATTACTAATGCTTTAGAAGGCAAAGACTGAAGATCTAGAAAAAGTGACTCATTAGCAGTTTAAACAGGATAGAAAAACCTATCCCTTTCATTTGAACATGAATTATCCTCCTGAAGTAAAACCAGATGTATTCCTTTCAAAAGGGTCACATAAAATTTTAACTATGCATGCACACATATTTTAGCTTTTCCTATCAAAACAGATCCTTTATGAAACAACCATACAACATCACTTTTTCTTCTTTTATGGTACTAGAAGGTAAGTTGGAAAGAAAATAAAGACTCCACGGTTTTGGGAAGCGGTCAGGCTTCTTGAAAATGTACAAATGAGCTTAAACACACGCAAAAACATTACAAAATGTACTTATTTTTAAGGCAAAAGTGTAAGGAATAGTTTTACCTCCCCTGTTGCTGGGTCAAGATTTTTTCTTGCTTTGCATCCAGATGTTTGAAAATCTCTTGCTTCTTACTAAAAGTGAAGTTTATTCTAAATTGTCAACAAAAAAACCCAACCAACCAATAAAAAGAAATAAAGTGCTTGAAACACCACTGACAAAACGCAGACTGCTAAAAACAACAGCATGGGTGAAAGCGTTAAACCCTGCAAGCACCAAGCACTTTGAGTTTTGATCTACGTGATAAACAATGTCTGTGCTCCTGAGATTTTTGAACAGGAACCTGGGATAAAATATGCTGAAAGTCAAGCCTGGTTCCCAGCTCTGCACTCTGTTATGTCATGTACTCCTTTCTTAAAATTATGCAGGTTTGGAGTCCTATGCTTATCCAAACTTTGGGGACCATCAGGTTCTCTATTTTTAGTCCATCCTGTCTACACTGGGTTGCCCACACTCCCACCAATACAAATAACTGATGTGTTTCAAAGTGTATGCACCTGTACTCAGGAACTTGCAGCTATACATTGTTTCCTGTTTAAGAAAAACTTCACCTTGAATATTTTCTTTGATATTATAAACCAATTAGTGCCAATATTATACTGGATGCCTGAGGAGATAAGAGGGAAGAAAAAAATCTGACATCCTAATGTAAAAACCAAGACAAAAAACGAAGTTCTTTAAAAAATGAAGTTACCATCAGGTATTCATATATTTTAAAGACAGAAATCACCATTATCATCATGAAATGATAATCTAAATCTTTCTGCTATGTATTACTAGCTGAAGAGTATCCAGTGATATAATTTCAATGTCATTATACTACATCATTTACAGAGAAACGTCTTGTCGTGATTCAAAAAGCCAAAAATGATGAAGAATCATAGTGTGTTTATGCCTTTTTATCATGTTTTTAAAGATAAAGTCTCCTTCTGCACTTCTATTTTCAAAGATGCAGTCTCCTTTCCTGCTCCCATTTTCCTCAGTCCCAAAATTTCTCCATAACAAATGGATTTATTTGTTAGACAGTATTTTAATTTAGATTTTAGAAGAGGAATTTTAAATTCTCAACTATTAATTATTTCTAAAAGTAAAATAAATAGACTTGTCTCCAAATCACATAACCTTTATTTTCCTGCCAAACCTAATCTGCACTGCTTGTTGCTTCTTTGATATGAAATGGTACAAATTGTAAGTCCAGGCACACAAAGCCAAACACTTTTTGTGGGTGTCTGCAGATCCAGACACAGTGTAGCATTTTGCTAATGGGAACAAGAAAGGAGAATTTTAGGAAGAAGTCTGTTAGACAGAAATGCTACATCCTTACCACACTCTGAAAGGCCTAGGTCTTGAATTCCTAATAAAAAAGTGGCTGATTTACAAGCTAAGTCAATTCACTCTGCAATTAAACCACTCACAGCTAAAGAGAAGCTGGAAAGAAAGAGGCAGGCTGTTGGCTACAAGTCCTTGAATGAAAAAACAAAACCCTACAGCATCTCAGCTAACTCTCCTCAGTATGAACCTCTCCTCCCCTTCTGCAAAAGATATTTAGGGAGTTACAGCTGCCAGCACTCTGCCTCCGACTATGCACATCTCTAGAACTCCACTTTCCAGATACCTCACCACTCCCCCGATAGCTCTGCAACCAGCCGTGGCATCTGGCTCCATTGGGGATCTTCCAGTTAAAATTTACTGTAAACAATTTAACAGTTTGTGGCAATCTGTGAAACATTTGGATTACTTCCCTAGAAAACCTAGCTGGCTCAAATCCGCGAGGTTTTTCTCTGCCTCTTCCTTCCTTAGCCTGCAGACCTAATATGCCAGATAGCGGAATGCCTTTTTGAGGACATCCACCTCCCTTCTCTTAAAATAAGCTTGGAAACAACCAGCAAGGGACTGCTGCAAAGGGCACGGAAATTAAACTGCTGGGAGAAAGCATTGCGCATGCCTATGTGTTAATGTGTTAGTGACTATATACTGCCATCGACAGCTTAAAATGTAATCTTGCACATTGAACTGCTTGAATTAACCCACCCAACGCTCTTTCCTGCAAGAAAGAGAAGCAAATTCTTTTTAGCTGAACCCTGAAAACATGCTTAATCCAAACAAAATCAGCATTAAGTCAAAAAGAAAAGCTCAGCAAGCCTAGGAACCCTGCACTACCCTATAAACAACAGAGCAAGCACAGGAAGGTAAAGAAACTTGTCTTTCTTCTTAGTTCATGTGGAAACGCAGTCTTGCTTATCCTCCAACTGGAAAACTTGCCGCAGAAAAAGAAGCAATGTAACACAATAAACTGAAGAGCAGACTGAAAGATGTATCAGTTAAAGCAGAAAACAGGTATCTTTTTTTAAAGGTTGATCATCATTCTTTCAGCCAACGGTATTTCCCTTGCCAAGTGAACAGCACTGCTGCTCTGCTGTATTTGTTCAAATAGTTTAATTACATTTTACCTCCTCCTACTTTGCAAAACAAGTGCTCCCCCAGCTCCCTCTCCCAATACATTACGTACCTGCCCACCTCCACTTGAAAATTGCTTCTACGACATCCCTCGGCTGTTGTTTGAGTGGGGACTGTGCTCCCACAAGCAGAGCAAAGGGGTAGGCGGCTGCGGCAAAGACAAGAGGCGGAAACCAGCTGTGCGGAGGGAGCCCAGTGAGCAGGAGCAGAGGTGGGAGCTGCTGGGCTGCTCCACAGCTGGGAGGTGATGGCAACGGGGAGAGAAGAGCCACCACAGGGCCACCTGCCACAGACCTCTGCTCCTGCTCGCCAGGCTGCGTGAAGGATGGTTCTACACCAGCCCTGCATCACTCAGCCTGGTTCAACTCATCTTCCTTGAGGTCTGGTCTTTGAAATCCTGCTGCAGAGGGAAAACGTGAGTGTTACTTTCTTCAAAAGCCTTACTTGGCTTCTGTGCATCATCTCTGGGGGTTAAGGTGCTCATCACAGCCGCAGGTGTATCACCATTAGCCCCTGATAAAAGGTCTCACTCCATATTTTGAAAATGCCTTCGGGGTCTGGAGGCTGTGGCTCAAGACTCAGCTTCAAGCTCTGCTACAACTTTAAACCAACAAAAGTTATTTCAATATATGTCTCTTTTAAAAACACACTGATGCCCACAAGGCATAACAAGGACACAGATGGGTTTTGAGGCAACTGAGCCCAGAAAGCATAAGATTTCACCCTGCATTTTAAAAATATAATTTAAAAACTAATGTTGCCTTTGTTTTGGAGGAAAAAAAAAAAGTAAGCTTGGTAGCTCAGAACATTATCTTTTGAATGCTCCCTAGAGAGCTTATTTGTTAAGAAATAAACTTAGCTCCATGCACTTCTGAGATGTGCTACATTAGTATTCTCCTCTTAATTAGAGATTTTCAAAAGAGTGCCTGTTATTTGTGAACATGAAGAAAGTCACCCAGACTTTGTGAAGCCGTACTTATTCTGTTATTAAATAAAAACCCCCAAAGATTTGATTATAGATCTGTCTGGCATGACAAATTCCAAAATGAGTTAATGGCTGAAGTAGAAACGTTGTCTAGCTTCCTTAATAGGAAGCTGGATAATTGGGTTTGCCTGTAAGATCTGTGTGAAAGCAGGCTCCGTGCATGTGTAATTTGTTTGAGTAAGTCCTTCACAGAAAAAAAAAAATCTCTAAAGAAGCTTCAGGAGTACTATATTTTAAAGCTTGCTCTGCATAGTTTTTCTTAATTGTACCTATGTCTGCAATTAAGAAAATAATATATATGCAAGAAGAAATGTTTCATGCAAGTCTCATTGGTTTGTCATAAACCCGCATGGAACTGAATTCAATAGCCAGTTATCCAAACACAAAATATAATATACTGCAAAACTATCATTGCCGAGCAAGAGGATGGTTTTCCAAAAACAATTACACCTTTTAATTCAGTGTTCATACACATAACAAACGGCAGTGTGAAACAGCCTATCTTAGTGTACTGGATCCGGCTGGGATGGGGTTAACTTTCTCTGTAGCAGCCTATATTGTGGGTAGGAAGGTGCTGGTAACCCACCCATGTGTTGGCTGCTGCTGAGCAGTGCCCGCACAGCACCACGCCTGTCTCTCCAACACTCTCCAAAGGCCCGTAGGCTGGGGGTGGGCAAGAGGTTGGGAGGGGACAGAGCCAGGACAGCTGACCCCAATGACCAAAGAAATACCGCATACCACAGGATGCTGTACTCAGCAATAAAACCCAAGAGAAAGGAGGAAGAGGAGCAAGGGCATTTGTTATTAAAGCGTTTGTCATGTACTGGGGCCCTGCTTCCCACAAAGTGGCTGGACGTTGCCTGATGATGAGAAGTAGAGAACGTATCTCCTTTGGTTTTGCTTTGTTTGTGCACACAACCTTTGCTTTCTTTCATTAAAAAGCCTTTATCTCAACCCATGAGTTTTAAATACTATTTTCTCCCTTGTCCTGCTGAAGAGGGGGAGTGAAAGAACAGCTGGGTGGGCATCTGACAGCTAGCCAAGGTCAGCCCACCACACACAGAAACTCTAATAAATTTGTAACTTTATAAAAACCACACATAGAAACACTAAAAAATTTGTAACTTTATAAAAAGTTATCTTGGGATTAGAGATTTTGAATGCTGTAAATTTTTTCCAAACACTTAATATCAATGTGGGAAGCGTTCTGTACTAAATGCACATACCGCTGTTGGCAGAGGATACACAGCAGAAAATACAGGTTAGCACAAAACAATGTGAACTGATGGGTATTTGGGCTCTCTTCTGTGATGTACATGGTATATTTTTAGGAACAATCATGGTATATCACATGTACCTTATTTTACAAAAAAGCAGTTTTTATTTTCCCCACTCACACCTGTCCTATTAAGTTCCTTTCTTTGTACGCAATACTATCACCTTGAAGTATGTGTATTAATTTTTCTTACGTATTAATTACTGTCTTTGTACAAAAATAAAGTTATATGCATCTCTAGGGGAGCCAGGAAACAAACCATTTTTTGTGAAAGTCATGACATTTGACAGCTTTGGAGCTGACGGGCAGTGTTTAAATTGTGTGGGAGATTGATTTTTAAGTTCTAACAGCAAGTCCAGAGGAACTGAGGACACTCTAGAGAGAACTGGGAAACAGAATCCCTTAAAAGAAAGAAACAGCTGTAGCAAATATGTGATTCTCAAAATCCAGAGAATAGTCGAGCAACTACTCAGAAATGCCTAACACGTTTCTTCTAAATAGACACTTTTGTATCATGCTAGTTCTGCAATATTTTTCAGACTACTTGCTCTATTCCGTCACACCCTTTAATTTTATTAACTCCACAAGATTTTGGAGGATTCCCATATCCTTCTGTGCAGAAGGAAGCGGAACACAAAAATGGAACACCTATCACTTTCCCATCTTTATGGCTTGCAACATCTGTATCTAGAGCTGCAAACATTTTGTGTTTGTGGTAAGTGGAGAGAAGAAAGCTGTCTGTGCTAGCATGTTTCTTCAGCTATACTTAAGACTTCTATGGCAATTCATCATTTCAGCCTAAGTAGTTCCTGCTGCAGAGGTTACAGGATCTGTCTGAGCTGAAGGAGACAGATACTACACAGTGTATTTTTTTCTGCATTTGGCTTAGCAGAAACAGAAAACAAACAGCTTTTCTGGCCTTGATAATTTTGGAAAAAATATTAAGAAAAGAGGAAACTTCTTTTTCACAATGGGAAAAATGCCAATTTAAGCAAAACACTGGTATAATTAATTTGAAATTCCTCTCCACTTACCAAGTTAAGAAAACAATTTGCCATCATTTCTTCTTGAGTGCATATTAATGGCTGCATGAAAACTAGGTTCGCAAGAGGGATCAGCAGTACACAGCTTTAAACAAAAAGAGTAATAAAAAATAATAATTTATGAAAATACTAAATTACAAAGAATGTAATCCTGTGGATTCAAACAACATGCCTTCACAATAGGTATTCTGGCATGTGATACCCAGGCTAAGACATTACATAAACACCTTACTGCAATGAAATACAAACAACCTGAAATGGGACTTCTTCCATCACACGTGTTCCATGACAGACGGTACCAGAGTCATATTTGTTGCAAATCACATTAAATCAGTTTTAGAAACTGAATTCCATCGATGAACAGATTGTACCATCTGCTTCTACTAATATACATTAGAGAATGTGTATTTTCCATAGCTGCATATTTACTCTGTAATCAGAAGACTACAAGACAAATAGGTATAGCTTAGCTACAGAACGACTGAAAAGCATCATCATTTGTGAATGTGAAGGATGTAAACAAAAAAGCAGCTAGGTTATTTGAAGGCTGTGCAAGGAAGTAATGAAACAAAATTAGGCAAAAGAAAATTTAGGCAGCACACTGGGACACTAACAGTCATTGCAGTGATGAGAGAAATATAAATGCGAAAAGTGTAGATGTAATAACGTTTCTTACTAATAACATGTAGAGAAAAAAGAGAAAATCTTCCAATTGAAGCGCAATCAGAGCTGGCTAGAAATGTGAATTTTTATTACATGCTTTTTGTGTTTTCAAAAGAAAAAAACAACCCTTGAATCAGGAGGTAAGCCAACATTTAAAGTTTTAATGGAACAGAAATCCTTCGAAATTTTATTTTGGAAACCCAAACATGATGTTCCCAAAACAAAATATGCTTTCCCAGTATCCTCAGCAGCTGCTGACTGGAATCAACACAATTCCTGTAATTTCAAACTGCCATTTCCATGCCTTGCTGTGGTGACAAAACTGACAAAAACTACCTGAGACCCCAGCCCAGGGGCTGCCAGGACACCCATGGTGCCTTGTCTCTGGCAGTCCAGCTGTGTGAGTTGCCCAGGAATGCCAGAGCCTGGTACTCCCAGGCTGGCGGCTCCCGGCACCACCCCCCTCAGGGCAGCTGGCCAGATGACTGTGGAAACGCTGACATCTCATGCACAAGACCCCTTCCTATAACCAGCTGAGAAGCCAGGCTAACACTGGTTAAACATTCACCTGATACACCGGCATCACAAAAAATGAACCTGAGCTAAATGCTTGAAAAGCCAGGGTAAGATTTCAGCATTTTTATTCCAGGCATCCTCAGCAGCGAGGATGATTATTTCCAGGCCAGTAAGATATTGCAATTAATGAAACAGTATTTCATTAAAAATAGCAATCTTTGCTTTGAAAAGACAGTTGTGATGGGTTGACCCTGGCTGAACACCAGGTGCTCACTAAAGCTGCTCTATGACTCCCCTTCCACAGCTGCCCAGGGCAGAGAAAACACAATGAAAGGCTTGTGGGTCGAGATAAGGACAGGGAGAGATCACTCACCAATTACTGTCACAGGCAAAATGTACTCGACTTGGGAAAAGTAGTTTAATTTACTGCCAATCAAATCAGAGTAGAATAATGAGAAATAAAACCCCTAAATCTTAAAAGACCTTCTCCCCACCTGTCCCTTCTTCCCAGACTCAACTTCACTCCCGAATTCTCTACCTCCTCCCCTCCAGCAGCACAAGGGGACAGAGAATGGGGGTTGGGGTCAGTTCATTACACGTTGTTTCTGCCTCTCCTTCCTCCTCAGGGGAAGGACTCCTCACACTCTCCCCCCCCCCGCACAGTGTGGGGTCCCTTCCACAGGAAAAAGTCCTCCATGAACTTCTCCAATATGAGTCTTTCCCAGAGGCTGCAGGTTTATCTCTGTTCCACCATCACCCCATCACCCTCCACGGCTGCAGGGCTACAGCTGCCTCACCACGGTCTGCACCAGGGGCTGCAAGAGAATCTCTGCTCTGGCACCTGGAGCACCTCCTCCCCTCCTTCTTCACTGACCTTGGGGTCCGCACAGTTGTTTCTCTCACTTCTTCTCACTCCCCTCTCTGTTGCAGTTGTGCAGGTTTTTTCTCCCCCTCTTAAATGCTATCCCAGAGGTGCTACCACTGTCACTGATGGGTCACGGCTGGCATTGGCTCTATTGGACATTGGGGAAGCTTCTAGCACCATCTCATAGAAGCCACCACTGTAGCCCGCCCACTATCAAAACCTTGCCACACAAACCCAGTACAGCAGTAAAAGAAACAAGAGCTATTGGGGCACTATTACGCTCCAGTATAAATTCATGGAGATATGGAACAAGTTACGTTGTACAAGAAAACAAAGAGTAGCACTCTTCAGGGCTAGAAAACAGAAAAATGAGAGATGAAGACACAACTGGGGTGTAGAAAATTATTTGGTTCAGGAAGGCGGTAAACAGGGAACAACTGCATGGTGGAACACCAGAATTAGCAGGCATTTAATCTATAAAATAGGGAAATTCAAAGTAAACATAGGAAATCAGTTCTTCACACACCTTGTAAATAAACGATGGAACTTCTTACTGCAGAATATTATGGGTGGTAAAAGTGCATATGGGTTCAAAAGGATAAATCCCAAAAGATAACTGTATTGACAGCTGTTAAACACCAGGACAACCCAACAACCTTTCACATGCGAGCTACTGGAGACTCAAAGATTGTGCTAAGGAAATATCAGCAGGTGCTTGCCCTGTTCTAATAGTCTTCTCTAAGCCACCCATTACTGGTAACTCTGTGTGACATTTGGTGAGACACCTTTTACTCTGACCCAGCAGTGACCATCTTAAATTCAGGCATTGAAAGTGTTATATGCATCAAATCTAACGTTATACGTATCACATGACAAGCATAACACGCTGGTTTTAGCATGAGAACGAGAGAGACTGCGCTCTCCCCTTCCCTTGACACAGGGCATGAGGTATGCCCTCCATGGCATATCAAAACTGAGCAGCTGCAGAGTCTCTCTGTAACTACATGCAGGACTGTAAGAAACAGATGAAGATGTGGATGTGCTAAGCACTTGCTCCAGCTCAATACAATTGACAATCCAGAAAGAGAAAACATATCAGACATTGTTGTGATTTCTTCTCACTCACTTGAAATGACAGTCCTGAGAAATGTTAATTACTGGGCCAGTAATCAAATGTCACAAACAGCTACAGTAGATGAGAAAAAACTGAATGTCATTCATGTCATTCATTTAATTAGCTTCTGCTCAAAGGTACCTCTTAACAGAAGGATGGGATCCAATACAAGGACACAAAGGCGTATATTGTTGCAATCCTATTGCTGGAAACAAGCCTAAGAGAGAAAAGGAATATTGAAAAGAAAGACACTCTGAGCCGTGTGACTATTATCTCAAAAGCAAAGCTTTTGACTTCAGAGTATTGGAGGGAAGAAGCATCTCATATGACCCATACAACGGAAAGTAAGATGAATCTGTTTTTTTCCTGAAGCTGGGAAGTGGCTATGCCATAGAATTTCTGACAGGACAATGCAGAGGAACACCATCAGCTCACTCACCAAACCTGGACTGGTCAGCTGCTTCATACACCTAGTTCCCTGCTTGAAAACACAGCATAAAATCAACCACCTAAAATGCAATGCTTTTCACAACCCTTTGATACGGGCATATTACACAGAGTATTAACAAACCCCACTGGGCCATGCCCTGAACATGTGAATACATGCAGAGCTACCCTTTTGGAATAACATGTAAGCTCAACAGTTAATCCAAAAACAGAGAGAAGAGGAAAAAGCGAAACATTTATTCCTGCTGGCCAATGAAACTGCAGAGAAATTAAACTACTTATTCAAGATGGACATCCATGACAAAGCTGCTTATTTACACCCATGTCAGAAAAGAACTAAAAGAACTAAAATGAAGTGAAAAAAAGTTTGAGAGTTTCTACACTTAGGTAGGATAAAGTAACATAGTCATGACCTGATGAGGACAGTCTCAAGCAGGGAACCCTATGCATCTGTACAGACATTCAAACAGGCCCATCTCCTAACAGTAGAGAAAATGAAGAATGAAAATTTAGACAGAAACATGTTACAAAAAAATGGGAGATTTTTTGGTAGAGTTTTTTAAATAACCAGGAAGCCACAATTACATAAACAAAATAAGATTTTTTTCAAAAAGGAGTAAAGGATCCATATGGAGGACAAAAGATAATCAACAAACAGAAGAGAGAGTGAACACACAGCCATCGTTAAGATATTAATTTTCTGTACTTGACATAGGAGATTAGGGACACCAAGCAGAATTTTTTTTCAGATACTAGTGGGTCTTAGGAGAAACACATCAATTTGTAGGTAGAGATAGTGAAGCTGCTGTTGCCCTTTAATCTCTACCCAGAAGTCAAAATAGGGCATCATCAAGTCTATTTCAATGAGGAACAGAAGATAGAGTCAAGTATTTCTTTCTTATAATCTATTTTATTTTAAAAAAATGTCTACAGCTTAATTTTCCTTGGAGATGGGCTACTAGCTGCTTGTTTTTGATTCATTTACTTTGACAGAGCTGTTTCCAAAAGGCTCCCATCTACTGCAGCCAGAAGCTATGTCTGAACAAGATGAGTCTCTTGTCAGCTGGCTTTTATATAGCTAAATCTTCTAATCCTTTTCTTTCCTTTCTTTATTACTATTGCAATGAACTGGATATACTTCTGCATCTTGCCAAACCCTCAACATTTTTTTTTCTTTAACTGAAGAAATATTCTGAACAAAACCAAAGCAATACGTATATTTTTTAAAGCAACGAAGACACCCATACTTTGAATAAAAATTACTGATTTATGTCCATAGAAGGCAAAAAGGAAGCGTGTGCTAATTACCTGGTCCCCGAGAGCTCAGAGCAGATGACCCTTTTTCGTCTCAATTCCTTTCACAGGGGACTTTCAACTCACACACAGAACCAAAGACAAAGCCAGGTTCAAATTGTTTTATTCAGACAGTAACTGAGTCCAGGGAACTTGCTTGTGTTCAGAGTGATTAATGAAGAGAAGAGATGCAACTGTCAAGCCGGTGTAAGAAGCCAGGTTACCCGAAGAGCACTCAGGTGACAAAGCAACGCTTAATCATTCTGAGAGCAGTGTAACAGAACGGGTGGCCTCCACCTTGCATTTTGTTTCAGGAAAAAAACCCCACAATTATAGCAGTATCATCTTTGTTTACACAGTAGAGACAGATAAGCAAGAAATGCAAACAAAACAAAACAAACCCCCCAAAACAAGTATTATATGACCACAAGTATAGCTGAAACAGGATTCTGCACTACCATTAAACGGCTGGATTAATACCTGCTGCACTCAACAGACGTCTTCCTCCTTGATTTGATAGGATTTAGGGATCAGGCCCTAAAAGCTCCTAATAACCACTTGGTTGGTGTAGCATGTCATAAACTCAAAACATTATTTAATTTTTGCCTTTTAAATTTTGCCAAATAAATGTCTTGTACATCAGTCACTTCTTATATGGACAAACAAACACATCAAAAGGTCCATATAATCATCAAAGCTGATCATGTAACAAGATGTTTCACTGGCTTCCAAAAAAGGACATAGGTCTTCCTAAACCTACTAAGAGCTCGTTTGCTTACCTTTCAGCAAGTTTTAGAAATCTCTACCAAGAATTCTACTTTGCACTCACCAAGTCTCCTAAATCCCAGATTTGAACCCTATGTTTATTCTTTTCTTAAAACAATGGCATATGTGACACTTGGGCAAATATGCTTATAAATCCACTTCATCTTCTCTGGATGATACATAGGACTCTTCTGCTTCCCTCAGTAGTCTCTGAAATTGATCTGCCCATAATCTATGTAACTCCAAATTACTTCATGCATAATTAGGCACGTCCTGATTTTCATTACTCATGTTTATCTCTGTAATATTTACACAGCACCAATCATACAGCTGCCCACATAGAGATTGGAACACTTCACTAATTACATACGTTTAATTTGGTTGTATTCATCTACAGGAGAGGATACAGTTTTCAAGGGCCTTGTTCCAGCCTCATCACCCAGATGTTCAGGGACCAAGAAGCCCCTGAGGTGTATAAACTCATTTGAATTTACTGACCCTCTCAAAGAAATAAAACCAAAAGTAAAATACGTATACCATTTTATTTCCTAACTTCACAGAATCACAGAATCACAGAATGTTAGGGATTGGAAGGGACCTTGAAAGATCATCTAGTCCAATCCCCCTGCCGGAGCAGGAACACCTAGATCAGATCGCACAGGAACGCATCCAGGCGGGCTTTGAATGTCTCCAGAGAAGGAGACTCCACAACCTCTCTGGGCAGCCTGTTCCAGTGCTCTGTCACCCTCACTGTAAAGAAGTTT